>OY723387.1:212500-356642 GCA_963210295.1 Ophion ellenae
TCGTCGTCCATCTCCCCGTAAACGTAAATCTCGTTGCCGGCCTGGAAGCTCAGCTCGACTTGCTGCAAGGAAACAACAACGCGGCGAAGGGTAAAGATCGGTTTGATAAGTGCATCCTTTTCGGCAGGTTCGTCGAGTACATTCTCTTTCTCTCTCTCTCTCTCTGTCTCTCTGTCTCTCTCTCTCTCTCACCTCAGCATCGACGTTGGGCGACAAGACCTGGGGATCGTAATCGTAAAGCGCGATCATCTTTCTGACCGGCATACTCGTGTAAATGTCTCCGAGGCGATCGCCCTGGTTCTGTCCCCGTCTACCGGCCTGCCCCTGGGATTGCACGCCCGGCGGTGGATTCTCCACTTCCTCGACCATGTTGTGCGGCACGTAGCCGCATCTGCCGCAACACTCGCCCCAGTAAAAGCCGTCGTCGTCCTTGTCGCCGTAGACCTTGATCGTGTCGCCCGCCGAGAACGGCAACTCTTCCACACAGGCGTTCGGATTCGGTGACATCGAGGTGGGATCGTAATCGAATACGGCGACGAACCAACGGGGCCTTTTGTTCGCCTGCTGGACTCCCCCGGTGGCAGGATGCGGCGGTCCACCCTGCTGGGCCTGATTCACACGGCCGCCGCGATAAACCGGCCCTCGACCTCGCTGACCTCCTCCCGGTGGCTGTTCCTGGTAGTAGGGATCCGATCTCGAGCCGCCACCCACCCGACCGGGTCTGTGCGTTCCCGGTTGACCCTGGACTACCGTCTGTTGTCCGTAGCGATGGTGCCCCGGATGATGTTGCTGCTGCTGCTGCTGCTGCTGCTGCTGCTGACCCATAAGCCGCGATCTTCTCGACGGGTCCTCCTCCTCGCTGTAGTTTGCCTCGCTCGCCGAGTCCTTCGTTATCTCGGGGATTCCTGTATGCGGCATATCGTCGAGATGAGAAACGAACAAGTGAGAAAAAATAAACACTCCTCCAATTGGACCGTAACAACCGAATGTTAAGAATTCGTTGAAATTTACTGAGGATATTTGAGAACAGGTGTTACGACTCCGTGCAGAATTTCAAGTCATTCTCCTAGATGATTGTTGAGCAATTGGTTGTTGAAGTTAGGCTCTTATACGCGGACACCATAGCGAAAGCTACACGATAACTCTAACTCTTGCAACATAATAAAAGTGTTCAGAACTGAATACAAATAGGCGGAAAAGGTTTTCCGCTTGCCGTTTTTATGAATAAATTCAACAAGAGTGAAGCGTTTTGTCTGCCTCCTCATCGAGATATTCTTGGAATAAAGCAGAGCATTTAAACCGTTATGCGTTAAGCGATTAAGCGCGCTACGACTCGTGGTAACTTTACTGTCAAATCGGCCATTTTGAATAGACGCCACAATTAAAAGCGCACAAATTATTGCTTCCTCGTTATAAATTTCTTACCGCGGTTTCATAAAGAGTATCTAAATATTTCTCGTCATTATTGTTATTTTCGTTCCGCATGATTACAACAGAGATTCATACAACTTAAAATGTTCGCAAAGAGATGAAAATTACAATTTGTTTTTTATTTATCAAACTTCACGGATATATCCGGTTTATTATTAAACTATGAGGCAGCACACGGTATGGGTGATAACAGAAACAGATATATATGGTGTTTCAAAATGACCTGTCATTACAATTTATTAATAAAACGTATTATTTATTTGAAAAGTACGAATATTTTTATTTTAATATAAGGTACAAATATGGAGGTTATGTGTGGAACACAATATCCGATAAATGGCCGCCTCGTCCCTGTTTGCAAACGTTCGCTCTTTTGACGAAATTTTTAATAACATTTTGGCATAATTGCGAACTAATTTCATTAATGATGCGTACAATTGCTTCCTTGAGCTCCGGAATGGTCTGTGGATCATTTGCATAAACTTTTGCTTTCAGAAAACCTCAAAGAATTCCAATGGCGGCGAATCGCACGATCTCGGTGGTCGATTGGCATCGCCGCGGCGCGAGATAACACGACCATGAAACTTGGTTCGCAATAACTGCATTGTTTCGCCCGCAGTGTGATAGTTTGCGCAATCTTTTTCAAAGAATATGTTTTCCAAGTCCATGCCGTTTATGCAATTTACCGGATATTGTGCTCCACACATAACCTCCATGTTTGTGCCTTATATTTCAAAGAAATATCCGTACTTTTCCAATAAATAATACGTTTTATGAATAAATAAAAATGTCAGGTTAGTTTGAGACATCCTTTGTCTGTCATCGCGGACTCAACCTGTCCGAATATCCGAAAATTCATTTCACCCTCACCCATTTGCGAGAGGCTCTGTCCGGGATAGATCTCTTTGTCGGACAAGTTCTCGTCTGTCTCGATGATGACCTGGCCGTGTGCGTCGATCCTGGTTGCGCCGTGTCTGCGCATGTGCGAAGGTACTGGCGCGCCCGGATATCTCTGCCCGGCCATCACGCTCATTCTGTGACGACCGATGTCCTCCTGGCTGACCATACCACCGACAACCGATTGCTGTTGTTGTTGTTGGTGATGCTGCTGCTGCTGCTGCTGCTGCTGCTGCTGTTGCACCTGCTGATCGACGAGATGCGAGGTACCGTGCTGCATATGAGCCGTTCCACCCCTCAGCACGCTGCAGGGTATAGCAGTAGCGCAACTGTCGCCCGATTGGCTCTCACGGCTCTTCGTCCGCACCGTGATCGCTTTTGGATTCAGACCCATTAGCTTGTGGATGTCGACGAGGGCGTGATCACCGGTCGGGCTGTCGACGTCGGTGACCTTCTTACCGTCCGCGTATACCGCGTAACCGGTGACGGCCGAACCGTTTAGGGCAACAGGCTGCCAGGTCACTAGCAAAGTGCCGTCCTGCGGTCCAGCCTCCACCTGCGTCCGATCAATGTTACATGTTCAGTGCGTTATAACAACGAGAATAACGGAGCCGATTAACCGAGAATTTTCAATAAAAAATAAATTTCTTGTTGAATAAAAGTAAAGGATTAAAGAGGTTGGAGCGTTAGTTTGGCAATTTCAAATATTCAAAAAACAGTGGAAGAAAAAAATCAAACATCATGACAAAATGACTCTTGTAGTTTAAGGGGTCTTCTCACTTTAGACGCTAAATAAGGCCATTTTCATGATTTTTTTATAGGTTTATATTATAGATATTGATATAAGGTTGTTACACTTAATAAATACACTTTCAAAATACATTAAAAAAAATTCTTTTATGTATTTATGTAACCCAAACAAACTTTAAAAGCGTTTTTCTCGAAACAACGTTTTTTCGACGGCTTGTTGATCAAATATCCGAAAGTACTGAATCGATCCTTTGGAAAGATTATGAACCACATATTCGTTACAACTATAGCTATGGCGAATATGAAGGATTTTTTTAAATTGTGATATTTGCTATTTTTTTGCCATAAACGGTGAAAAAAAAACAAGTTTTTTCTTTGTTTTTTGGAAAAACGCCATTTTGTTATTTTTGCATATATAAAAAAGTCGTATGATTTTTTGTTGAAAACCGTTTGATTTTTTTGTTTCGGATGATTCAATCTCCGAGGTTTGATCAACAGCGCAAACCGACAATTTTCTAGGACGTTCTTTTAACTACCATTTTCGTCTATAAATATTGACTTAAATAAACAATTTTTTTTCCAATGAATTTCGAAAGTGTATTTATTAAGTGTAACAACTTTTATATCAATGTCTATAATACAAATGTATGAAAAAAAAAAATCACGAAAATAGCCGTTTTTTTAGCGTCTAAAGTGGGAAGACCCCTTAATCATAAGTATGGACGTAGATATACATGTGGAATAATAGGAGGAGCAAGCGTGCTTGTCGTTAACCGTAGTAAGTTTGGAAAAGAAGATGAGGTTTGTCAACGACCTGGATATCAACTGGAGGATCCGGGAGTCCCTTCGGCAAGGTTTTAAAGTGAACGTGACAGGCGAGATTGTTAGCCGACTGAGCGTTTTGGTCCTCGAAGTGGGTGGCTCGGAGATTTTTCGCCTTCACGGTGACGCGATAGATGGTCGAGGGGGCGAGGCCGGTTATGGTGTGACGATAAACCCCCGGCTTCACCGTTCTCACTTCGACATTGTTAACGCAAACTACGTGCTGATGATTACTGTTACTCGGTAGCCAAGATATGACCGCGCTCGTTGCCGTCACGTTCGAAGCTTTCACGGCCGTCGGACCGATCGCCACGTCCTTTCCTATTACCATCGTGCAAGCGGCGTCCCTGGACGTTCGTCTCGTGTGCGTCACCGAACGTACGCTTATCCTGTGAGGCTGATTTACGATATTATTAGCGTACAAGCGTATGACGATTTTTCAAAAAAATACGTTCGTTTACGTAAAAACGTTAACGCGGGTAAACGTTCGTAGGATAGTAGCCCGATAAAACTGCGGGGTAAATATTTGAAGGACATTCGTCAGCCCGAACAGATTATAAAATAGTCATTGATCCAGACGAATTACAAAATATTATTAATTCAAATATTCGAAGAATGTTTATTGAGCCGAACACATTTGAAGTATTCGTTCACTTGGAAAAATCTTCGTAGGATATTTATCAACCCAAACGAATGATAAAATATTCGTTTACTCGGAAACATCGTCGTAGGATATTTATAAATGTAAAAGAATTATAAAATATTCGTTTGCTTCGAAACATCATACTACGATGTTTATAAATCGAAACAAATGATAAAATATTCATTTACATGGCAACATCTTCGTAGGATATTTATAAATTTGAACAAATAATAATATATTCATGTATTTGAAAACACCATCGTAGGCTATTTATAAATCGAAACAAATGATAAAATATTCATTAACACAGGACAATGATTAAACATTCTTAACCCAAACTAATGATCAAACGTTTGTTATCCTAAGGAGTTTGCATAAGCTTGAAATTACAAAAATATTGTTTTAAAATTGTTTTGTAGTTTATAAAATGTTCAATTCAAACTGCAAAATTCATCAGATGATTCTCGTCGCCAGAAGCACCTACACCGATTGCCCATGCAGCAACGGCGGCACTTTGTTTCAATAATGATGAGTTCATTGTTCATCGATATTTTTCAATTAAAAAAAAATCTCCAACTTGGCAAGACTATGTATTAACAGTGTGTAAAATCTCGACCTCGTCATCTCAGTACTGTCATCGGAAAAAAATATTGAAAATCGACCTGTTTTTTGGGCTGCAAGCCTATGAAGGCCCGCCAAAGAAATATTCGTGGCACGTTCGTTCAAAATTGAAATAAAAATGACATTCAAGAACTTCAGCATTTTCGATATTACATATTACACAATTTTTGTTTTTTTTTTTACTATAATTTATATCGTCCATCAGTTTGCTGACTCGGACGAGAGTGTGCGAATGGTCGAATGATCAGTGATCAACAACAAGAAGATGAAATAATTTACCCTGGTGGAATCAACACCCTCGACTAGAGCCCTCGTTCTCTCGGTGGCCTTGACCGTGACCTTGAGCACGCCGTCGACGTAGACGTGATAGGACTCGAGCTGGTGAGGATTGTCCGGCGCGGTCCAACCGATGAGTACGCTCTTGTTTAGCTGACGCTCGAGGGTGAGATGCTGGGGCGCCGGAACTAGGTCCGAAAACAGGTAGACTTCTTCAGGAGGAAAAAGACAAGACAAGCCTAGCTGTAGCTAAATAATATCTCTCTATACTAGTTTCTCTCTAAGCGAGCCTATAAACGAGCCATCGAAATTAAGAAAAAAAAAACAAAAAACAAAAAACAAATCAAATGAAAATTCAACACACAGTTGCGGCCTTTCACCGTCAATCCATAAATATACGAAATTAATCCCGACAAACTCGTCCCACTTCCGGCAGCTGATCTGGAAACTCTTCTAGCCTGCGTTTGTTCCCCTTAAGTATTGATAATTATGATTTTTTTTTGTATAATTCGAGTTTCTTTTTATACTTATATATCTTTTTTGATAATTATAATTTTTTTCATCATTCTTTTTAACTATTAGATTTTTTCATAATTATTATCTTTTATGACAATTATAATTTTTCTAATTGCTTGCCCTCTCGGTATTCGGCGCGCAAGACGGTGGACGGCTACGCGGTCACCCTCCGAGTATTGGCCCAGGCCAACGCTGCTTCAACCGCGCGACCATTATTGTTGCAAACTTTTTCGCAGTATTTAATTGAAGTTGGGCGTAATCGAATAATTATACGTTTACCTATGGAGCTAGGGAACTCTAATTCAATGCCTGGTCTGACACGAACTATATTAATGTACAAAGGGTGTGCCATTTATCTCGTGACTTTGTTATTTAGTGGACGTTTCCGAGGTGATCCCAAGGACGACTTTTCAAAAATGGGAACCTATATTTTTCATAACGACATCTTATTCTACGTAAAAAAAAACAAGTCACTTGCGTCCATAGCATTTTTTCACTTGGCCATTATTTTCGGACATTTTTACACTTTTTTCAACAAAGATGAAGCAATTTTGTCCATGACGATGTAGGCTACTCTTGTCATGATCTGATAAGAAACTCGATGAGCACTGTTATTCGAAATATTTGTTTCAGTCCGCAGATAGAGACTCTCTTTTTGGTTTATCAATCATTTATTCACCGTATTGTTTCATGTTTAGAAGTGAAAGGAATTTCAAACATTTTTTGGAATTGTGAAAAAATAGTGGCCTTATAAAAAAATGATACCAACAAAAGTTACCAGTATTTTTTTCACGTAGAACAGGATGCCGCTATGAAAAATATGAGTTCCCGATGTTTTTAATGTTGATCTTGAAATCATCATCGAAAACGTCTACTATGTAATAAAGTTATATTGCCATTTTAGTCCTCGGTTGAATCTACTCGATACGGTGTCTCGGGATTTATCGATTGACTTCGCCCTCCTTGAGTTATTTCGATGTCTCCAGATAAATGGGACACTTTGCACATATATATAACCTTTCCGCGCATTTCTCGCATTCCAGCTATGTGAAAATTTAGCGTGTATCGATGCTGCTTGTGTATCTATATAAAATTTGTCTGCTACGTGCGCGCCGAGACTATTAAGCTCACCGTGACATTCGTGCGAGAAATACGATGGTCGTGAAATAATTGTGCCCACGTGCCTACTATTTTTATCAGTCTCTGTTTCATTATCGTCCCACTAAATCTAATGTTTTGTATTGTCTGATGAAAAGTGTGTGTGTGTGTGTGTGTGTGTGTGTGTGTGTGTGTGTGTATTGCTCATCCACTAAAAAACTGCCATAACACAATAAATACTGTTACGAGAAAATAGCATAACTTTTTTTTTCACATTCCTGAGACCTGTAATGATTTTATTTATAGTGAAATTTATTAACCTTTTTTAGTTGATGGCATACTTATCTCATGACAGCACTTTTGTATTATGACAGTTTTTTAGTGAATAACCGAAATATATATATATATATATACCGGGTGTCCCATTTTACTCTTCTACCTGATTTATGTCGAAAATACTGCTCCGATGAAGTATTGAGTATAATGAACCTTTTATGGGTTCGAAGGAGCACGTTCAAATAAAAAATCTTTTTTGGTCCAAAATTCAAATTGGCGAAGTTCAGATGGCCGACAGGTTTTCCACAGTTTTCCCGTACCCTCGGCAAATGCGGTATAGTGTAACTTAAGGGGTAGATCTCTTTATAAGGCAAAGAAGACCTTATGGCCGAAAATGAATTCCACAAGCTGAGGGACTACTTTATGGACCCGAAATGGCAAATTAATCGCTAGGTCATTAGTCACAAAATTCTTGGGTCTCGAAAATTTAAACGCTTTTTTCTAAAAACCACTTTTTGGTTAACCAAGATAATTTTGGTGAACAAGATAACTAAAAAACTGTCCAATCGATTACTTTGAAATTTTGTACACTTTCAGATAACATAATCGCCGTTTATGTGAACCTAAAGGTCCTCGAAAATTATTTTTATAAACGACTTCTTCCTTACCAAATACTATAGTAAAAATTTCATGAAAAATCGAATATTTTTTTCAAACACGTACCATTTTTCGAATTTTCATATTTTTCGAATTTTTTAGGTTTACGTAGAGCGTGTGGGCCTTAAAAGTGTAAAACTTCTTGACTCTGATGTTTCAGATGAATGCACCAGACGCTAGGCTGTACGCCGTGGAACAACACAGGCAGCAACCGTCTTTGAAGCAAGTGCCGAACAGCCGCCATTGTTCAATATTTAAAAAAAATTGTTGTGAACTTAAAACATGTTCATAAAATTTTAACTATGTAGAATAAATTTGGGCTGTCTGGAGGGATCTTGCCTTTTTTCTCTTCCACGCCCCTCCCTCTCTCTCTCTCTCTTCTATTAGTATTTATTGTATTTTCTTCTTCCTATTTCTCTATTGCTCTTCGAATTCTCCGCTCCGCTCGCATTCTCGCGCCTACAATTTCTTCCTAAACCGAGCACTATTACCACCAGGAGCTATTCATACGTATCGAGTCGTAAAAACGAGGAAAAATTCGACGAAGAACGAAGAGAAAATAATACAAAAAATCTCCTCGGCCAAATCTTCGCTAACGTATCCTATCGCAACAATTATTTCGCTAATTTCACACACATGTATACGGAGGACGATCAAGCGTGCACAAAATTCTCCACAAGATCATACAGTAACGTAATTGCGGCAATCCTACGCCTACGAGCTAATTATTCCTTGGCACCTATCTACAAACACAAACCAAATCACCATTTTGCATTATTTCTCGTGCACTTCGTACATTAGCAATACGAAAAATCGAAGAAAAAAAAATTTACCTACTCGACCTGGGGATTGTGAATATTCCAAATTAATAAAAAATTCTGAGCGGTTGCTAAACGATAAAAAAAAATTTCCCCACTATCTTTTGTTACGATTTGGGTAAACCGACCATCGAGCGAACGGAGACCAGTGAATGGACGAAAGCTGAATTATATTTATCGAGGTGGCAAAGTTTGTATGGAAATTGAAAAAAAAACCTGGACGGAAGATTTACTTGAAACTTAGTATTAAAGCTCTTCAACACAATTGATAAAACAAGTATTTTAGCGTTACTCGAAATTCAACCCCTAAACAAAAAGGGGGGGTAAAGTTTGTACGGGAAATTAAAAAAAAACGGGTCGAATTTACTTGAAACTTTGTATAACTGCTCCTGAAAACAATTAATGAAATTTCAGCGTTTTTGGAAATTCAATCCTTAAAGGGAAAAGGGGGGTAGCAAAGTTTGTATGGTAAAAGAAATATCTGTTCATGGTTATTTGAAAATTAGTATTGATGCTCTTCAACACAATTCTACGTGTTTCTTAATAAATCATTTCAGGAGCACATTTCATCAGGGAGCATTCGACACAAGCTAGTAAATAATAAATCGTTATCCTTTGCAGCGTTTAGTCATTTCGCTACTTACTTATCAACTCCTCCAATATTATTTGTCGCAATTACTTGGAATATTTTTTTCCACTGTCAAAATAATATATTTCGTTACCTATAGCAATGAAAACATTTGTTTTGATAATATTTTCTTTTTAGAGTCCATCCGAATGCTGCCGTGTGGTTATTCGTCCATTCAGTAGTCGGTTTACGCGACGCAATGTGTTGATTCTTTCTACTCGTTTCGCTTTTTTACAACGAATCGGCAAGAACACTGCGGCACGGATTTTTCTTCTTCCGCAAAAAAATAAAAACAGCGTGTCCTAAGAATCTTCGACAACGCCTGATGATATGGTTTATGTTCGAGACGGAAATTATCTAGCGCCGACCATGTAAAGCAAAACGTAGCCAAAATACCCTAGTATAGCTAAACATGTAACAATTGTAAGTTCGTTAATTGATAAATACACACACATATATGAGTATATATGTTTGTATAGATATGTCAATATATATATATATATATATATATATATATATATATATATATATATATATATGTGTTTATGTATATATATATTGTACTGTAAATGAGTATATATGATGAGAAGTGTCGAGATGTACGGCAGGTGACTTCCGGATAGACCAACCTGGTGGTTCCTGCTCGTCCTCGTCAGCGATGTTGTCGAGTTCCGCGTACGCCGACAACTCGGCCTGACGATTGCGATTGCCCTCCTCCAGCGCGGCGAGCTCCAGATCAATGTCCTGAAGGTAGCACTGGAATTTTTGAAAAATGCCGTTGAGAAAAATACTTTTCAAAAACACGACGAGAATGGTTGATGCTCTGGTACTGCGATCGGTTTCTTTCTTTCTTCGGGTAAAGACGAACGTTCAGCGTTGTTCGCTTTTTCGTTAATTCCGTACGATGTGTGAAATTTACCGTCTAGCGCGATACCGGGTGTTCCAGTTACCTCGAGATATCGAAATAACTGAAGAACGACGAAAGAAACCGAGAGATCCTGAGAAACGCGTCGAGTAAAGTCAAACGAGGAGTAGTGGCGAGATAAGTTTTTTATTTTGTGGACGTTTTCAAGGTGATTTCAAGGTCGGCTTTCAAAGAAATTGAAAGTCTGTATTTTTTAAAGCGGTATCATATTCTACGTAAAAATAAAATACGAATCTTTTTTCCGGAACCATTGTTTTTTTTTGGCCATTATCATTTTTTTATTAGGGCGTTGAATAAGTTTTCGCTGTTTTCCAGCGGATGGCGATACCGCAACTACGTGCGTGTAGTTTAAGCAAGCAAGTAGTATAAGCAAGCTTGAAATTCAGTGTATGTCATATCGCCAAAGTGTAAACAACTAGTTTTTTTTTTCATAGCGTTAAACATGTCAAGTTTTGTGCCAAAATAAGAGTATTTGCGGAGAGTTTCACTGCAAATTTTGTTTATTCAAAACAAAATGTGCAGCTGAAGCACACAGAATTGTGTTGGAAACAACATGCAGAGATGGGTTTAGACGCTTCAAAAATAATGAGTTCGATCTGTTGAATTGGAGGTATTGCTTCATGAAGGTTTATGTCAGACGCTAGCTGAACTTGCAGAATCATTAGGAGTTGATCACACAACAGTTTCGAAACGTTCGAAAGCATTAGGAATGATATTTTTTAAATGAAGCATTAATTATCATGATAAAAACAGCGAGAACTTATTCAACATCCCAATGAATTACAAAATGTGTTAAGAATGTTGGCCTCCCACTTGCAAACATCAATCAAGGGGGGAGATACCGAAAGCAAATCATGAAAATCCTTAAAGCAATACCTAAACGGAGATAGCTAATACCTAAAGCAATATCTTACGGAGATAACTAAAGCAATCATCATCAAGTTTGCTGATTTTCATGATTTCTTGTTAAAGGAAAAATTTCTTCACCATTTTTTGAGCCTTAGGGTACGTTTTATTACCATTTTGGCTGTTATATGTTGTTGTTGTAAAATTAATCTTTAAAAATGGAGGAGGTATGGCACGCACGGTCTTCCAAACTGCATTTTCAAAACTGGTGTGACGTATGGCTAAAAAACTAGTCAACCGATTCTGACGAAATTTCGCATAAATCTCGTATAACCTTATAGTCTGAATCGTGAGCCTAAATATTTTTGAAAACTAACAAAAAAGTATGTTTTTACTGCAAAATGGAGCAATTTTTTTTCGGAAAATCCAATCTTTTTATTTCAAGGCGTACCATTTCATCGATTTTCAACATTTCTCACTTTTTTCTTGGTTTATATTCTGCGTATGAGTGTTAATAAAAGAAAAATCATCGTTGGTATTTTTTCAGATTACCTCTGCCGACTCCACGCGTCACGCCGTCTGACAACATTTGCCGCAACCCGTTTAGGGTGAGGCCGAACGAGCGTAATCTTGCGAGTTACGAGTCACGTAATTACGCTGCATTCGGTTTCACATCTCACAAAATTACGCTCGTTTGGCCTCACCCTTAGAGGAAAAAACAAAAAAAATACCATGTAACCGCCAAGAGTATTAATAAAACATACCCTATATCTCAAATATGACGAAGAAATCTTTCCTTTTAAAAAAAAATCATGAAAATTAGCAATTCTTTCATCGCCTAAAAGTACGTCCCCCCTTGATACAGCGAATAATGATCGATTGATAAATGAGATTGATATTTCGAATACCAGTGGCCATCGCGTTGCTCGTCAAAAGTAGCCTTCCCCCGTTATGTGCAAATTTGCTTCGTATCGATACGTCAAGCGACAGGTCTATTTAATCTTTATCGCGTAAACAACGATCCCGTTGTCGTACTGTCAGCTTGCACTCGCTTGTCCACTCGTTCTCACCGGAAATAAGACGAAACCAAGGACGAGTTTGGGCGAATAATTTCACGAATGTCCGACAGAGGCTCCGAAAAGTATTCCAAGTATCGATTTCATCTTTGCTCGCTTGCTGCCAGCTGGTGTAGTCGTTCGAGCTTCGTTTCAACGACGCACCATATACAGGCTCGATGTACAAAATTGCTTCGTATACATTTTCAAAACAAAAATGTCCGAAAATAATGGGCCAAACCAAGATTCCAGACAAAAGTAATCCGTTTGTCAAGCGAATAATAAAATGTCGGCAAAAAGCGAAGTCTACCCACTTCCAAAACGGGATTGACCTTGAAACACTCTCTAAAGCGTCGACTAAATTAAAAAAAAAAAGTCTTGCCATTTGCCTCCGCGTCTGAGTCTCCTCGACAGGTGTCTCGAGACGTCCCGTATCGTTTGGCAGTCCTCCGAGACTTGGGTGTCTCGCGCGAAATGGGAGAGCCCCATGTGTGCAGCAGTGAGCACGAATAGTCCTCACTTGTGGTATATTGGTGGACGCAGCGTCCTCGACGTCCCTCAGTCCCAGCACGGCCTGATGAAACTCCAGCAGATCATCGCCGACGAGTTTTTGAACGAAATTGGCAGGTACGAGGCCGCGTCTGCCGTCGAGGCTCTCGGCATCGAGAAATCCATCCTCGTCCGGTTGTCCCCAAACGAGAAGATAATCGCCGCCCTGTACCGGAAGCTCGGCCTCGGGATTTTCATTGGGCGAGTGCTGAAAGGGCTCGTAACTGAAACGCGCTATGTAAACGTAGCATCTTCCCTTGCCGGGTATGTCGAGCATGTCGACCTGTCCCTCGGTTGCGAGATTCTCGTTGCCAAGCCGATCGAGCGGATTCGTCAGTATGCCAGTCGGTATCTTCGGCATTTGTCGCGGACCGAGAAAATGATGTCCCGTCGTGGCAGCGCTCGCCGTCGGCGAACTGACCCTCAGACTCTGCTGTATCTGATTTATGATCGCCTGCTGCTGCAACTGATTAGCCTGCGACTGGGCCGACAATTGTTGCATCGCTTGCAACGGATCGCCGATCGCCTGGAGCAAACCACCACCACCCGAAGACCCACCTGTTCGACGGTCGCCAAGCGAGCCAGCGGAAAAAGAGAGAAGCGAAGAGAAAACAAAAACAACGAGACTTGATTACGTTGGGTTGGCCTGGAAAGGATGTGGGATCACGACTGACAGATTGGACGATATTTCCATCGTTGGAACGCAACCAATATGCTATGGAATTTTTTTCTTTTCCTCATTTTCATTATCACCCAAAAGCTTTTCTCACGTATTTGGGCTAAGGATCTCTAATAAGCAACCTGAGAGATCGTTTGAAGAATTTTAGAGGACCAAATGTACCAAAGAAAATTGGGCTTCGAACTTTCGTTGAGTTCCAACGATGTAAACTTGAAAATCGTCAGTTTGGTCGTACCCGGTGTCAAATCGGTCTGGATTATTCTACGAGAGGCTCTGATGTGTCGCCAATCTGCCACTTTTTAAGAGGGAAATTCATTATTTAACAATAATAAAGAAAATGAACAAACCCGAATAAACTCCAGTTATGAGGAAGTAAGAATGAAACATTGAAACCCTTGAAAAATCGAGGATAAACAATTGAAAATACTATGATGTTTTCACCCGCTCAAATATAAAAAAAAGTAATTGTTGAATAATAATAAATAACAATAAACAAATGCAAACAAGCTTATACAAGCTTATACAAGCCCCCATCGATTCTGTTATATCCCGAAAAAAATTGAGGGGGGAGATACTTTTCGACGAGGACCACATTTTCTGATTTTTCTCTTAAAGGAACGTTTTCTTTACGGTTTTTGAAACTTGAGATATGCTTTATTGCTACTTTTGACTTTTACTTGGTATTTTTTTTATCAATTAATCGTTAACAAATGGCGGAGGTATCGCGCGGTCTTCTAAACTGCATTAGCAGAACTGGCGTGAGGTGTATCTGAGAAACTAATCGACCGATTCTGATGAAATTCGGTATAAATCTTTTTAACCTTATTGTCTAAATCATGATACTACATATTTTTAAAAATTATTTTTAAAAATTATTTTTTATTGCAAAATGTAGCCATTTCTTCAATTTTAGCGTACCAATTCATCGATTTTCAATATTTGCCACGTTTTCTTGGTTCATATTCTTCGTATGAGTGTTAATGAAAGAAAAATCTTCGTTTGATTTGTTCAGATTAATCCCCTCGACGCTACGTGTCACGCCGCCTGTCAACATCCGCCGTAACCCGTTTAGAAGACCGTGCCATACCGCCGCCATTTTTAAAGATGAATAAAAAAATACCATGTAACAGCCAAAAGTAGTAATAAAATATATCCCAAGTCTCAAAAATAGTTGAGAAATTTTTCCATTTAAAACAATCATGAAAATCAGCAGTTTTTGCCTCGCTTATAGGTATGTCCCCCCTTAAGGTGGTAAACGCACGGTAGCTGGGCGGAGCTCCACTATGAAAATGTTCAAATGGCCCTGTTTTAACGTCGAGACAATCGTAATAAGATTACGCATTTTTTTCAGCATTTATTTTATTAAAACTTGTAATTCGTAATTGAAAAAAAAAAAAAAAGAGTAAAAAATCACCAGATTGAGAAAAATTAACGAAGTTATCGCGAATAAAGAAACTATGATATTCTGCCAAAGGGATAAAAAAAACCAGCTCGTTTTGACCCCTGGTGACTGTACGGAAAAATTAAGGAGGAGATCCCTTCGTAGCGTAAAGTGCTTATGGCCGAAAATGAACTCCACAAGAACGCTGAGGGACGACTTCATGGCCCCAAAATCGCAGATTAATCAGTACATCATTGTCATAACATTTTTGAGTCTAAACTTTAAGCCCATTTTCCTGAAGACTACTTTTTCGTGAACCTCGTACTTGAGATAAATCGTGAACTGTCTGATTGATCATTTTGAAATGTTGCACACTTTTAGATGACATAATTACCGTCTATGTGAACCTAAAGTTTCCTGATTATTTTCTTCTAAAAGGCTACTCTTCCCTCAACGAATGCTATAGTAAAAATTTCAGGAAAAATCGTACATTTTTTTCAAACACGTACCATTTTCCAAATTTTCACTTTTCTTTAGATTTGTTAGGTTAACATAGAGCATGTAGGTCTTAGAAATTTAAAAGCAAGTGTTGTACAGCCGCGATTTTTTAATAGAATTTAATTTTTTCAATTAAAAGTCGCACTAACGTCTACACAAAATTTCAACTATATAGAATAAATAGTTTCGACACAAAAAATCTTGAAAATTCGCTCATGTCCGGCTGCCTAAAGGAATCTCCCCCTTAAGAAGAGTTGGCTCGCTTCATCCGTGTGACATTTTGTCCCCTTTTTATTCCATAGTAAAGCTTCAACGTGGAAAAAAAAGGTATCGAGTAAAACGGCAGATAGCTCAACGTCAATAAAATACCGCACCGTTCGAACGTACCGAAATAGTTTCAAATTTCCAACAAGAAAAAACAAACATTTTTCGACGAACTCGAGCTACATAAATGACTCGACCATTCTGACAGGAGCCTCGTGAAAAATCTGCAGACCAAATTGGCGAGAAATCATTTTGTTAAATGGAAGAAAAAGAAATAATGCAACAAAATTGAAAGAAATTGCGTTTCGAATACTCGTTGAGTTGCATAATTACCCGGAGTAACGCCCGACGTGCCGAATGCATTGGTCCCCACAGTCGAGTAAGTTGATCCGGTTGTTGAGTAACTGCTCTGTACGCTCGAGTAAGGAAGCACTGATTGGGGTGCGCTCGTGAGTATACCGAGTGTCGAGTGATAAGGTGCCGACGAATACGGTGGCAGGGACGACAGTGTGGTCTGGGTTATGTTCGTAGGTGGTACGGAATAACTGTGATGTGCACTTGCCAATTGCTGCTGATGGCTCGTACCGTAGCTACTCGCGACCCCCGAACTGTACGTACCGTTTGGATGAGAGCTCAACGACAAACTCGGATAATTCGTGGCCTGCGAAAAAAGACAACGTGAAAATTCGGCTCGAGAGATTTCCGAGTTTTTTTTGGGGCCGAGACCACTTTAGCCTGAAATGGCAGAATTACGATATGTGTGGGCCCTCAATTCTGACCACGCGGTCTTCATATTTGACTCAAAATGAGACCTTCCAAGAGTGGTAACAATCCAAGTTCGACCCTTAAGGGGGTTTTAAAGTTTTTATGAGACTACGTATTTTTTGGTCAAATTTGCTTGAAACTTGGTATACATAGACTCCAATACAATTAATTAAACACGTATTTCAGCAATTTCCAAAATGTAACCTTCAAGGGGGTTGACCGGAAGTGTTAACGTTTGTATGAAAAAAAAAACCTATTTTTTCACTAGATTTACTTGAAATTTACCAAATTTATTTGAGATATAACAGTCAAGTAGTACTTATAACTTCCAACTGTGTATGCCACACATATGTAAGCATTAAAAAAAACATCTTAACAAACCCAAACTTTAAATACCCTGTTTCATCCCCTTCAGGGTTGAACTTCGATTTTTACCACTCTTGAAAAGTCTTGTTTTGGGTAAAATATAAAAAGGCTGCGTGATCAGAATTAGGGGCCACAGATATCGTAATATCCCCCCTGAAATCATTGGACCTCAATAATGGAACCGCGGAAGTTGATGCTGGAAAATTTGTATCGTAAATACTTTTTAATAATTCTTCATCTTTATACCTGTAATCATTTTTAAGAATTTTTTATTGTTAGAATTTTTATCATTTTTAACAATTCTCAACTTTAATCATGTTAATATTTTTCAATAATTCTCAATTGTTATAATTTTAATCATTTTTTAAAATAATTCCACGACTTAGGGTATCTTTTTTACTACTTTTGGCTGTTACATTGTATTTAAAAGAAATTAATCTTCAAAATTGGCGGAGTCTTCTAATGGTCTTCTAATCTGCACTTTTAAAACTGGCGTGGCGTATAGCTCAAAACTTAATCCACTGATTCCGATTAAATTTGGTATCAATCTTTCTAACCTTATTGTCTAGAACAGGAGTTCCCAAAGTTTTTTCTACCACGCCCCTCCTGTTGCTTTAAATGAAAATGGCCTGCCCCCGCCCCTCCCCTTTGCCGCAATTTTATAGCTTTTACAAATGATCCGGTGTCCGTCTTTTAACGTCAAGCAACCTCTTTCACTGACCGCTCGATTCGCCTGCGCCCCTTTACATGTCATCACCCCCCCCCCCCCCCCCCGCGGGAGCATCACCTATTTTTAAAATCGATAGTCTAGAATACGATCCTAATTTTTTTTATTTAAAAAAAAACCAATTTTTTCCTGCAAAATGTTGCCATTTTTGTATCAAAGTGTACTGTTTCATCAATTTTGAACCTTTCCTACGTTTTCTTGGTCCATATTCTACGTCTGAGTGTTAATGAAAGAAAAATCATCGTTGTTGTTGTTGTTTTTTTTCTTCTTTAGATTAATCCTGCCGACGGTACGCGTCACGCCATCTGACAGAATTTATAAAGACGAATGAGAAAAAAATGCCATGTCACAGCCAAAAGTAGTACTAAAACATACCCCAAGTCTACAAAATGGTGAAGAAATCTCTCGTTTTAAAAAAGAATCATAAAAATTAGCCATTTGTTCCTCCCCCCTCGATCCGAATGAAATAAGAGGCCTTTCACCACGATCCTCGATGAACCCTAAACATGTCAGGCCAAGTCACCTGTTGCTGGGTCCCGTTGAGCTGATACGTTTGGCCGGTCGTTTGTCCGGTTTGAGTGTAATGTGGCATCACGCTCTGCTGGCTGACCGAGCCTGTGAGATACGAACTCGAGGCTGGATGTTGTTGCTGCTGCTGCTGCTGCTGCTGTTGTTGTTGTGACTGTGGCTGCTGATACGTTTGCGTGTGGGGATAACTCTCCTGATACTGATTGCTCGTAAAGTGTGCGTGGGCTTGTTGTTGCTTTTGCTGTTGTTGCTGCTGCTGCTGCTGCTGTTGCGACGGCAGAGCACCTTGAGAATGTGAACTTGGCAGATCGACGTGTGGCGGCTGATGTTGCTGATGATACTGTTGCAACTTTTGTTGGAACGCTGGTTGCGACTGGCTGGTGGAGAGTGACGGTGCCGGCGGTATGGGCTCGTTGTAATGGTAGGGTGGCCCGTTTGGTGTCAATGGCGGACAGCCCGGCATTATCGGGGTCAGTGGCATCGGCGAGCCCGCGTACTGTTCGCAGAAGTAAACAAATTTTCAGTATCAAACAAACGACTATGGAAGCGTTACATCGCGCGTGTTTAGCCAATTGGCAGCTTATTGCGGGCTTGAAGATTGCATCGTTGGAATGCACCGACTTTTTGCCTTATTTTCAAGAGGTTGAAGATTGAATTGTTGGAATCCAATGAAATTTAATACGTCTGAATTCCTTTCATTTTCCTGGACAGATTTTCCCAACAAAAATTACGCAACCATTTTGCAAGAAGGCTGCTCAGGGCCTTTGCGGTGCTCGATAATCACAATTAATTGCTCAACAATCACGCAGACGAAGTACTTGAAAATTTCACGCGGAGTCGTAACACTTGTTGGCAAATATCCTCAATAAATTTCAGCAAATTTTTACTATTTCGCGAAAGCTGAGCAGCCTCCTTAAAATATGAATTGCGCGATCTGCAATGTAAAAAAATAAAAATAAAAAAAAAAGATGCCCTATCATTATAAAAATAAGGAAAAATGTGAAAAAGAGCTTTCGTTGGGTTCCAACGATGCAAACGTGAAAATCGTAGCTTCGCCGCATTGTCTCGAGCGGCACTCACGTGAGAGGCCTGACCGGGTAAGCCAAGATTCAAGTGCGAATGCGTCGAATGTTGGTGTTGGCCGAGGCTGGTGAGATTCTCAGCGCTCGAGCGGAGCATTCCCTGGGCACCTGAAGGCTGCTGGGTCGTCACGCCTGACAGCCTCGAGAGCTCGTGCTCGTGAAGCATGCTCCTCGTGCTGCTGTCCTGCTCGATCTTTGCGATTATTCTATCGATCTCCGAGCCCGATGGTGGCCACGTCGTACCACCGGGGAGCGTGCCAACGTGTTGCTGTTGGCCGGCGCTCGTACCTACGGGCCCTCCGCCACCACCACCTCGACTTCGCGTTCGCCTCAGACTCGTCAGCTCCAGCGACAGCTCCTCGTGTCTGACCATCTGTAGTTCCGTCTTCTTCTCCAATTCTCGTATCTTCGATTGCAACGCCTCGACCGATTCCGGGCCCTGATAACGACCCGCCATCTTTTCCCGCAGTTGATTCTGCGTCTCGGCATGCTGCCTCTCGTGGTCCGCTCGGCGAGCCTCCGTCTCCCGCATTTGCTGCAAATTGTCATCGTCTTTCTTAGTATTGTACGAATATTGGCAGTATTGGCGATATCTGTGGCCCCTAATCCGGACCACGGAGTCTTCATATTTCACCCAAAACAAGACTTTTTTCGAGACTTGCAAGAATCATAATTCGACCCTTGAGGGGGTGAAACGGGGCTTTTAAAGCTTATACGAGACAATATATGTTTTGGTCAGATTTGCTTGAAACTTGGTATAAATACACTCCAATACAAATAATTAAACATGTATTTGCTTGGGTCTATTCATGCCAACCCAAACAAACACAGTTAAGGGGTTAAGGGGTTAAAAGTACTACTTGACTGTCTACACGCACCGAACAGCGAGGAAAACATATAGTGTTATATGTAAAATAAGTTTGGCAAGTTTCATGTAAATCTGCTCGAACGATATGTTTTCCCATACAAACTCCTCCCGTTTAACCCCCTTAACGGTTACATTTTCGAAATTGCTGAAATACACATGTTCAATTACTTGTATTTTAGTGTGTTTATACCAAGTTTCAAGTAAATCTGACAAAAAAAATATGTTGTCTCATACCATCTTTAAAACCCCTGTTTCGCCCCCTTAAGGGTCGAACATCGATTTTAACCAAACTTGAAAAAGTCTTATTTTGAGTCAAATATAAAGGCTGCATGGTCACAATTAGGGCCCACAGATATCATAATAAAGCGCAAATATTATTATCGTTGTTGTTATTATAATTATTGTTACTATTATTGGGATTGTAATTGACGACATCAATTTTCGAGGTTTTAACTTGAAAAATAACGAAACTCCCTTATAAACGTACGTCCTTTATTTAACCTTCTTAGGGGATGAATTTCGAAAAATCCTGAAATATGCAATTGTTTATTTTCAACCTTAAGCTTGTATGCCAAGTCAATTTCCTCTCTATATTTTACCCCCTTAGGGGATGAATTTCGAAAAAAGCTATAGAACATCATTTTAGTTTCTCGTACCTTCTTTCTAATACCACGCTTTTTATTTCCAACTTCAAAACTGACAGATTTCCATACAAATTTTCATCCCTTATTTAATCCACTTAGGGGATGAATTTCGAAAAAGTCCTGTAGTATGTATTTCTTTATTTTTAACCTTAAGGCTAAATACCGATTTTCATGCATTTTACTTAAAAAATAACTTAAAAAATGATGGATTTTCATACAAACTTTCATTCTCTGTTTAGGGTACGAATTTCATACAATCCGATGAAAAAATCATCTGCTTTTGGTTCTTTGCATGCCATTTCTACAAATGGTACGAATCGACAATAACTAAGCAACTTTTTAAAATCATTCGAACGATATCCGTAGTACATTTTTTACACCGCAGGCTATCATATATATATATATATATATATATATATATATATATATATATATATATATATATATATATATATATATATATATATATAAAATCTTGAAAAAAACGAGGCAAGCGAATCGTTCGCCGACAAAAAAAATGATTGTTCCAGTCATCCCGGTCTATCGACCTACACAGTATTGAAAACTTTGAAATATTTTTCTTTCGTAAGACTCAATACTCCCAATTTTTTTGTTATTGCAATACTATTAAAAGGTAATGCCATTGTGATGAAAATTCCCAAAGCTTTTAGTCCACTGGCCGAGACAAAAAGTCGTTTATGCGGAGTAAAAGGAATTTTTTAAATGTCAATACGTAGGATATTTTCGTTAGGCTCGATATTGCGAACGAAATAAAAAGCTCACCTCCAGTATTGACTCGAGAACGGGGTCCTGCATGATGGCGGTTCTCGAGGAGGTGGTGCCTCCGACAGCAGATCCGGTACCCAGCAGCTGAGGGGCCTGAGGTGCCGTGGCTGCGCCACCTCCAACGCCGCAGCACTGAAAATTTAAAAAAACGAACAAAGATTTAACGAATGAAAAATATATATATATGTATATCGGGAGCGGAAAGAAAATACCCGATAAGCTTATCGAGTATTTTTTCAGTATCAGACTTGAAAGTTAGAACATTGAAGAAAATTAATTCTTCTTAATTACTCTATTTTGTTTGTCGATTTAGGCTGTGAAAGTCACTCACTACGGTTTTATGAATTCCTATTTAAAAAAAATTACAACCCGAATTTTCAAAAGAAATGCTTCGGGTAATGATAAAAATATAAGAATAAAAAAATATCATTGTCCTCCGACGATGCATACTTTCAAGACCCATAACTGGAAAAATTCTTATCCACCGTATTTTAAAAAGCTTTCCAGCTAAGCTATACGAATCGACAACAAAAAAAATAAGGTTTCTAATTAAAAATTCCGATGTTGACCTTTACATATCTTGGCGTTTATATCGAAGGGGAAATTGACATTCCCATATTTATTACCTTTTCAAACGAAACAACTTTTGTACGCAATTTTTTAAATTAAAATCCGCACTTTTTGACATATGAGCTTGTGACACTTTATGCGAGACACCATGTATATGTGCACAATTCTCCCTTTTTCTCTCAGGCTCAAACAATTTTTTTTCTTCTTTTTTTTCGTCGTCGCATTCACCCTTATCGATTTCCTAAGAACTTTGCGTCTATACGCTCTACGAGACTATCTTGTAATTAATTGGGCAAGGTTTACTATGTAGCGTACTAACAATACGTACACAGACACTGCCGGTAGGTTGCGAGCGTGTATGATTTCTACGTACGTATATATATATATTTATACGTATACGGGCCACTCTAATTACGTATGAACCTCATGCTCCGGGATTTGGTCCACCGTTGTTTGTTTTTATCGCTCGATTGTCCATCGAGATCGAACGTGACGTTTGGGGTTTGTAGTACGCGATTGCATCGACGAGAAATGAATTTTAACTCGAAGACTATTCGTCGCGGGCAAAGAGAAGCGAAAAACAATGCACGTGAATTTAGGGACGAAAAAAGGAAGGAAAATCGGCACAATTTGGTATTAAAAAAACAAGTCAAATTGGGTGTAAATGGTGAGGAATTTTTATTTATATGGCTGAATATTTGAAGAGGAACAAATGGGGAATTGGGAGTAATTTTGTTTTCTTGATTTTCGTGCATTTGTTTCGGCTCTAAGGATTTTTATTCTTCCCCGAATTACGAAGAAAAAAAAAGCATTTCGACTTTTCATTATCTGACCCCTAAAAAACGCTGTTAACTGTCTGTTATTTTACCACAAAAAAATCATTTCTCACTCTTTATGACGTCACCCCAAAATATGATTTTCTACTCGTCATGGTTTCATTGAAAAAAGTCCTTTTAACTCTTTATTATCTCACCGAAAAACAATGTTTTTTATTCTTAATTATTTCAGCCCAAAAAATTATTTTAGTCTCTTTATTATTTCATCCTGAAAAATTCGTTTTTAGTCTTCATTATTTCACTCCGAAATCTCCTTTCCAACCCTATACTTTTTAAGGCCCCAAAAATCTTTTCAGCTCTAGTATTTCATCCCAAGAAATTATTTTTATCTCTTTATTAGTTCACCCCAAAAAATTCTCGTCAACCCTTTATTATTTAACTTAAAAAAAACCTTTTCAATTATTGACTAATGAACCGCAGTATTTTAAAATTGTGCGGTAAAATAATGCCAAAAAAAGCTAATTGTCAAAATAAAAAACAGTTATAAAATTTAACGAAAATAAAAAAACGAGAGCTTTCGAGAGCCCGGGGTTCGAACGTGCACCAATTTGACGTCGAATGCCCCGTACATATTGGCATTGCTGATCAAAGTGCACATTGGTATCCGGAGGGGAGTTTGGCTCCTCGTACCGATCTCCCACGGGGAGAACAGTATCGGACAGGGGTGAGAAAAGGAGGGAAGGGGGTAGCGGCAGCTTTGAGACGTTTGGCTTCCATTGTTCAAGATATTTCCACTATTTAACAAACACATTTGTCAACATTAACCAAATGATTGGATACCTCGTTGTTTGAATATTCAGCATATCTTGAAAAATTGAAGTCAGACAGAAAAAAGTTTCAGACAAAAGTTATCCATTCGATTACGCAACAAACTATTCCGAAATAAACAATATTAGTTCCCATTCAAAACCCAAAGCTGTCATTAAAATGACCTCGAAAAAATGCAACTAGTAAAACAATAACCAACACAATTATTTTTGTTCCTCAAAACTATGAAACTTTTGTTTGAAACATTTTGCTGTAAAATGCATCTTTCTAAGGATATTTCGTTCTGCCGACTCGAATGGCACACCCTTTATACGGGGTGTCCCAAAACTGAATGCGTTCCCTGAAATAGGTGGTTGGGAGTGAAATTCTGAGTCGATTGATATAAGCATGTGTGGGTCCCAGATCAACCCCTAAATTGTTATCAATCTTTAAAGGCGGGCGCACCTGATTGGCCGGCCTTAAAAGATTAATAATAATTCAGGGGTTGATCTGAGACCCCCACATGCTTATGGGAATCGACTTAGAATTTCACCGCCAACCTGCCATTTCCGAAAACGCAATCAGTTCTGGGACACCCAGTATAATTACCCGAAGATTGTACCCTAATATGTTACCCTAATAAAAAACGAAAAGGAACCTCATCCGATTTCACTGGTTCGCTTTCGTTTGGGTGGCAAAAGTTGCGTTGCAATCTCGTCAGCTCTGCGCGCACACGCGTGTATACAGGGCGTTAGGGAGGTCGATGTAAAGCCTTAAGGCTTTGCATCGACCTTCTTAACACCCTGTATGGATATAGGTACACGTACACGTTAGAGGAAAGACGTAAGGTTTGTGACGCACGCGAGAAATCCTCGCGTTTTTTATCTATTTTTTTTTGTCTACATCCCGTTTAACGGCTACTGCGGAAACTTGCTCAGCTCTTCCGTGGCCGATATAAAGAGGCGCGCGCGCGCGCGCATTGAATATACGCTTGGGTCGGAAGAAGCGTACAACGTAAATCTACGAGGGACCATCGCCACTTTTAAGCCTACTCTCTACGACAGCACGCAGAAACGAGCACTGGGTTGTGAGACGAGGAAATAAGAAAAATAGCCATTTTTTTAGACGCACCTTCGCCTGTTTTCGTTTTATTCCTCGTTAGTGAAAAATAAAATATTAACGCATTTTTTTGCGTAAAGATCAGCGAAAAATTTAAGAAAAAAAAGAATGCATGCTTGTATATAAATTGAAAGGGAACAAGACGGGAGAAACAAATTTTTTTATAAATTTAGAAAACAAGTCAAATAATTTTCCTATAAATTTGTAAATTCATTAATTTTTTTTACAAATTAAGAAAGTAATTTGGAAATTACACAATAATTTGTTTTTAATTTCTGTGAAATAAAACGAACAATATCGAAAAAGAAATCCACATTTTGTGTAAAATTAAATTGTATTTCCTTCCAGGGGAAAAAAAATGACGAGTACAAAAATGTATACGTATCGTTTTTCTCTCAAATTAAGAAAAGGAACAATCGAATTTTTCATATTCGCTCAGACGATAAGAGAAAGAATTTAATTTTCTACGTGAACTGAAAAAAATGAATAAAAGGGAATGCATATTTTTTGGGAAATTTAATTATAATAATTACCTTTAGTGAAAAAAATGTCGAATATTTTTTTCGTTATATAATTTTGAAAAAAAAGAGGCAGCGTAATGTTTTTTCTTAATTCAGCAAGCAATTGAAGGGACTCTAGATTTTTTTCATTACATTTGCAAAAGAATGCATATTTTGTGTGCAATTTTGTTAAATTTCATTCTACCGATCATTCTATCGATCGAGGGTGAGGGACAAACTACACGAGATGTTTTTTGAAATATACGAGCACGACTTTTGACAAATTCTCGTGACAAGGACATGACGAACGGGAACGAGCACTAAAGACTTTTTTTTCTCTTTTCGGGATCGAAACTAGATGTGCATTAACAAATTTTCTTCTTTCTTTTTCACATCTATATCGTCTACTACCATCCCAACGCAAATGGACAAAAAAGCGCAGTCTAAGTATTCGAGCTACGTGTACATTCATATATACTGGTATTCCAGACATATCATAAATATTCGCGTTGACGAATCGAGACAAGTACATTTATCCACGGAATTTTACATTGATATATATAGACACGACGGGTGGCGCGGAAATCAACGCCCAAAAAAAAATCTAGTTGCCTCGTATAAATATCTATCCGAATCTGCCCCATAAATGTTGTGCGATCTTTTTTACCTTTCGAGAAAAACTGACGTGGAAGTTTGCATCGTTCGAATGCCACGATTTTTTTTCTTCATTTTTCATTTCTCTATTTTTATCATTATCGAAAACCTTTTTTAGCAAATTAACATCGGCCAAAAAAATTAAGCAATGGAAAAGAATTAATTGTCGTTGCATTCCAACGATGCAAACTTAACGTCATGAAGAAGAAAGCATTCTCATATTGATTCGAGTTTTTCTGTAGCATAGGTTTTTATTTATTTCCTCTTTTGTGTATGTACTATCGTCTAAGAATTTTTTTTAAGCAATTGGGAGTGATTTGTTCGAATGTTTTTTTTTTACTTTTTATCAAAATGTAAGGCATGAACAACGTTAGTGTTCGGTTTGACATCTATTTATTGCTCAATAGTGCACTCCATAACAATGACACGAGTAAAAAAAATCGCGAGCAAAGTACATACGCAAAAGAATAAAAAATAAAAAATGCATTTTTCTCAAAAAGTAGAAAAAAAGATCGTGGAATTTCTTTTTGGCCATTACACTTCGGGCCTAATTTATTAAATTGTTTCGTACGTAAAGTTCAGTCTAGTATAGAGATGGGTCTTGGCTTTGATTAAAATAAAAAAAAATTTTAAAAACAAGTGGGAGGTGATCTTCGAAAAGAAGTTCTATTTAAAAAAAAAGATATTTGCCTATGAAAAGATTCTGTCGCTGCCACTTTAAAAAAAGAATGAGCGGACAGGGAAAAACCATTTTTACACAAATTTGAAACGTCAGTGACTTTTTTTTGTCGAAAATGAATATTGCAGTGAATTTTCGAGTATTCGTTGTTCCATTGTTTGGAAACATCGAAGTGTTCCGTTTGTTTGGAGACATCGAAATAATTAAATAAGTTCGATTTTCAGGTCGTCACAGTAGCCTGACCTCTTAAAAACAATTTTTAAAAGTCCGAAAATAATGGCCAAATGGGAAAAAAAGTTTTAAACAAAAGCAGCCTGTTTTTCTCTACGTAGAACAAGATTGTTAAAATCACAGATTTCCATTATCAAAAAAGTTGATTTAGAAATCACGTTGAAAACGGTCGACAAAATAAAAACGTGATTTCGCCATTTGACTGTTCTCGTGTTACTTCGATGTCTCGAGATAAACGGGACACCATGAAATAAATACATGACGTTGAAGTTTGCATCGTTGGAATGCAACGAAAATTCTTCTTCATTTCTATTATTATTCTGAATATCTTTTGTTGCATCTTTTGGTTACACATTTTTTATGAAGATTCTCAAAAATGTTTCGATGACTCTCGTAAGCTGAATGTTCAAAAAAAAAATGTGTGTTTACGAAAAAAATATATTTACGTTGCATTCCAACTATGCAAACTTCGCTACCGTAATTTTTTGTCACTATCGACAGCTTTTTTGCAAAATAAGCCCGTAAATATATGATTAACTGAAATTTGAGTAATGAAAAAAAAAATTATTCTCATTGACTTCCAACTTTGCGAATTTCAACATCACATAAATATCGCAAGGCTAAAAGTACTTGTCCACATTCGCCACCGCGACTTTCGCGACCCATCCACACATCGATAGCCGGAAAAGAGAGGAGAATTTGTTGTTTGTTTCGTCGAGGCTCCGTGATATTCTGTTTTTGATTCTGACCTTGTATACCCTGTAGGTATATGAAGTGCCGAACGACATATCGTCCACCAAGAAGACGACCGTCTCTCTCGGCTCTGTACGTCGAACACGACCGTGGCGGTAATGGCAACGAATGCCTCGCTAATATCTGGTGGTCGTGCTGCAAAGAGATAAGAGGACGAGCACCGGTATACGGTATCCACGCGTTGACAATATGCCTCGTCTCTAACGATACACGCGGCGTGGAGATCGACACAGTCAACCGTGTAATTTCGAGTTTGGAATCGATCCGGGCCTCTCATGAAGGTTTTTTTTTGGAAACGTCCTACTAGGTCGTGAGGGATTCGAGAAATGTGTTCGGACTTCCTGATTGCCATGTGGCTGACAAGAACATCACTCGAGTGTCCACCTTCCATTTTGTTGAAAATCATATATGTGATGACGCAACGAAGGTTCTGTTTTACATTTTATTTCCCAGATTTTCATTATAATAGATCTTTTTTCATAGATCTACTGTGTAGATCGCCAAATGAATATCTTTAAAAATAATCGGAGGATTTTTGTAGACAAAATCAGTTTAAAAAATTAAAGCAGTTGAGACATATTAATTTGGAGTTTGAGTTTTATCATATGTTTGGCCCATTTTCGCTGCCTAGACCCCTTAAGGGGAGAGATATCGAGACGAGAAAAAAAATTTGCTTTCATCAATCTGTGAAAATGATTTTTTTGTTGGTGTAATAAGGTTTGCTCTATTTAGATGATTGTTCAGATACACAAACTAAGTATTAAAGCAGCTTAAAAAAAACTTAATGCGATGACGTAATGAGGTTTTGGTTTGTTATATTAATTTATAAGTTTCGCCACAAAGATTATCTGTAGATTAATGTCTACTTAGATCTAATTATGAAAATAAGTTTGTGTTTCTTTGAAAAGCATATTGTTTAAGACTATAGAAAAAAAATAAAAATTAAAAACCATAGCAACAATTTTCTTTTAAAAAGGAGGAAGTATGGCACGGTCTTCTAAACTGCATTTTTAATACTGGCGTGACGTATAGCTAAAAAAGTAATCGACCGATTCTGATGAAATTTTGCATAAATCTCTCTAACCATAATTGAACCTAAATATTTTTAAAAACTAAAAAAAAAAGGATTTTTTTATTGCAAAATGAAACAACTTTTCTGAAAATTCAATCTGTTCGTTTCGAGGCGTACCATTTAATCGATTTTCAACGTTTTCTTGGTTCGTATTGCGCGTATGAGTGTTAACGAAAAAAAAAATCTACGTTGGTTTTTTTTCAAAAGGGTGACATCTTTCCTATAAAAACAATCCGCATTTTTTTCCTCGCTTCAAGGTATTTCCCCCCTTGAAGTAAATTAAAAAGAAAAGTTTGTATTACGTCGTGTGGGGAAAATGAGCGCGCCTCCGCATTATTGTTGCGCATTGAGCGCGTTAGTACTTGTGAATGAGAACTTCCGGTCTCCCGATTGCTTTGTAATCAACGCCATTGGCATGCATACTACAAGAGTGCGAGTGGTATTGAATAATTGCGAGCCCCGCGACGGTCCACAGTCGAACGTACAGTGGGAAATAAATTATATGTGCTCGCTTTATTTTTTCTAAAAAAAATTCCTGCCCATATTGTGAAATTGATGATATTAAAATTTCCATCGTCGGTATGCAACGGAAATTCTCCTCTGTTTTATTCATTTAATTATTCGTCCTAATATGTGAAATCTTCTTTTGAAAATTTAGATTACACCTTCCTAATACAGTGAAGCCTCGTTTATACGTTCTGCTGTTCCACTTAATAAATACACTTTGGAAATACATCAAAAACATTTTTTTGTATTTATGTAACCCAAACAAACTTTAAACGCGTTTTTTCTCGAAACAACGTTTTTCGACGGCTTGTTGGTAAAATCTTCGAAACTACCGAACCGATCCTTATGAAATTTTAACCACATATTTTTCACAACTGTAGCTATAGCGCATATTAAGCATTTTTTTCACATTTTGATATTTAATAATTTTTTCTTCAAAAAACGGCGAAAAACACCCTTTTTTGTTTTTTCGAATAATGTCTGCAATTTTGTTATTTTTGCGTATATCAAACATCATATGATATGCGCTATAGCCATTAACATACTGAATCTAAAACCGTTTGATTTTTTGTTTCGGATGATCCATCTCCGAGATTTCATCAACAGCGCAGATCTACAATTTCTTAAGGAAATTTTTTTAACTACCATTTTCGTCTATAAATGCTGACTAAAATTAGTACATTTTTTCAAAGTGTATTTCAAAAGTGTATTTAAGTGTAACAACTTTTATATCAATATCGATAACATGAACCTATCAAAAAAATTAATGAAATTAGCCTTTTTTAAGCGTGTAAAGTGAGAAGACCCCTTAACATAATAGAGGTACTGCTATCGAAAATAATCGTGAATTATGCACCAATCGCCATTTTCAAATGTTAAAGAGTCACTTCTACGTTATTCTCACTTATATTTCATATTTGATGTACCCCTTGAAAAACGTATAACTCAAGTTTCACTGTATAAGGATCCTCAAAAACGTTTCCGTAATTTTCGTAGACTAAATGAGTCAAAAGAAATGGGGCATTGTGAGGAAAAAAATTTCTGATTTTCATGATTTTTTTTAAAGGTGAACATTTTGAAACTTTGGGTATGTTTTATTGCATTTTCAAAACTGGCGTGACGTGAAGCTAAAAAAACTAATAAACCGATTCTGATGAAATTTGGTATAAATCTTTCTAACCTTATTGTCTAAAACATACCCTCAGTGTTCTTTTAAATAAAAAAAAACTATTTTATTATTGCAAAATGTGGCCATTTTTCGGAAAATTCTATCTTTATAAGCAGTTGATGAAATGAGAGAGAGAGAGAGAGAGAGAGAGAGAGAGAGAGAGAGAGAGAGAGAGAGAGAGAGAGAGAGGGAAGCTCACGGAAGGAGAGATGGAGTGGACCTGAAAAAAGCCCTGCGGACCGTACGAGTACAAGCTACGATGTCCGGTCGATTCGTCCCATTACTACTGGCTCGTACTCATCAAGCGCGCCGCATCGAGCAATCAGTTGTACCCGTTCGATTTTTTTACACCCCCTATTTTGATCTCCCTTAAGGGGGGTAATCCCTTTAGGCCTCCGAAAATGGATCATTTTTCATTATTTTTTTTAAACGTGATAAAATAATCGCATCATTTTCAAATTTCGACATTATCTTATTACAACCCCCAAGTGTCAAAACATTTTTTCTTTTCTAAACAAAACAAAATGGCAGCATTATAAGGTATTCCATTAGGCGTCTTTTGAAAAACTGCTCATGTTATAGCTCAAAAAGTTATTGATCGATCTGGCTCAAATTTTGAGAGGTTTCTCACTACAACATTATTGGAAGGATCTCCCCCTTAAGGTACAAACGAAATTGACTGTGGTACAATCGGGTAAAAACCGAGTATAAACGAAAGCAAGAAAAAAAAATTACATTCTGTAAAGTCGGTTGCGAACTTCACATAGGTGCACTTCTCCCTCGCGCTGCTCTCAGCGTCTGACTATCCATCGTCGGTACTACTGATTCGCACTGTTTCTTCCGTTCTCTTGCTCCTCCACATTTTTCCCTCTATATATAGATATAATTGTAAATGAATATCTTTGTATCCATAATTATTTAATCGAAAAAATATGCGCTCTTCAATCAGTGAAAAAGAAGTTTTACATTAATGTAAAATAAATTGCTAAGCTTGGAGGGCTTTTTAGATTTATGAAGGAAGAAAAATCAATTTCACGAATTTCAATGAAAGAATCATAAATTGGAAGTAATAAATTGCTCATTGGTAATCTTGTGGAAATAAATAATCTCCGAATTCAGGGTCGAACTTTATTACAATGCTTCTACACACACACACACGCGCGCGCGCGTATCTCTCTGTTGGTCTTTTTTAATTTTCGCGTTTTTAGAGAGTATTAAAGATTTTGTTTATTTTTATTTATTTATTTCTCTCTCTCAACTTTTGCGTTTTCAGAGAGAAGGAGTGATTTTTTTAAATTCATCCATTTATTTTATGAATTTTCTCAATTTTTCCTCTCTTTCAATTTTTGCTTTTATTGAGAGAGAGAAGGCCAAATTGTAAAATGTTTAATACATTTTTTATTCTTATTAATTTATTATTTTTAGTCTCTCTCTCTCTCTCTCTCTCTCTCTCTCTCTCTCTCTCTCGCGCGCGCGCGCGCGCGCGCGCTCCCCCTCTCGCGGCATACATATATACAAATAATATAATATATTGTGACGATCAATATGGTACATGAAATAACTATATATCTCCTTAATCTTTCTCCCGGAGTTTCGCCAGCAGGTTGGCGTGGCCAGCTGTCGTGTCTCGTTGGAACTTTTTCAATCTCCCGAGATTAAAGTTGCGCACGTGCATTATGCTGGCGGCGGCGTCGTCGTCCTCATCGTCGCCGTGCGACGTAGCGAGAATGCACGAACGAGTGAAAGAAACGAAGAGAGACAAAATGGGGGGAAAAAGTGAGAGAGTGCGAAAGAGACCTATGTAAAAAGAGAAACAGCGGTGGCGGGAGAGAAGGGCAGAGAAAGAGAGTAAGAGAGAGAGAGCAGTATGGTATGCTATTCGATCCCAGAGATCGTTGGTCGGACACGACTATCTACGCAGAGTCGACAACAACGTGGAGCCAGGAGGATCTACCCCCACTCCTCCGACTAACGGGTGGGGGCAGAGCCCATTTGTTCAGACTAAGCTAATTGGAGCAAATTGTTCTCACCGCTCTTTGGCACACGCACAATCATCTACGCAACCCATCTACGTGTATGTGCATGTATACGCAAGCGGCTGTTCCTTCAAATTCGTTTATACAAACGACATGCGTACACATGTGAATAGACAAGAAAAAATAAAAACAAATGCAATACATAAAGAAGGAATGTGATATAAGAAGGAATATGATTGCTTGCGCATATAGTGGCCACGAGACGACAACGATTCCTAGGATCGGCGCAAACAGGAGTACAACAATGAGAAGAATAATATCATGAGACGAAAAGAAGAATAGTGATGATACTTGCATCGTTGGAATGCAACGAGTTTTTTTTTCGCACGTTTAGGCTGCTAGAACCACTGGAATATTTTTGAGGATCCTTGTTCGGTATTCATAACCTGAAGCTGCGAAAACAATTTTTTGATAATAATAAAAACGAGGGAATGTGAGAATAAGGAAGAATTTTCGTTGCATTCCAAGGGATGCGGACTTCGGCACCGTGAATAATATCGTGGGACGGAGACGGGGATAAGTGATGATATTGCAGTTTGCATCGTTGAAATGCAACGAATTTTATTTTTCATTGCAATTTTTTTTCGGCAGCTCAGAGCCAAGTTGAACTTTTTCAAAGATCCTCATTGGAGACCGAAAACCCAAATCTGTCGGAAAATACTTTGGACGAGAATAAATGTGGAGAAAAATGTAATACGAAATAACATCCGATGCATCACAAGAAACTTCAACAATGTGACAAGTGAGACGAAGAAAGTAATAGCATTGTGGATAGCTGTTATCTCGAATTAGAAATTGGCAATGATAATAGATGCACAGAGCCCCTCTGAAACGCCAGAGGTGACATTGGTGCGTTAAGGGAGGAGATACCTTCAGGCGAGAATTTTTTTCCGATTTTCATGATTTTTCTTTAAAGGAAAAATTTTTTTCACCATTTTGTAGACTTACAAGGAATATCACTTGAGTGTCCGCCTTCGATTTCGTTGAAACTCATATATGCGATAAAGCATCGAAAACTATTAGACACGTTTTCTTTAGCTGCGAAAATTTTTATTTAAGGAAAAATAAAGAAAGTAAAATCGTTCCATCCTAAGGATGCAAACTTCAACATTGTCCGTGGAGAAAGAAAGCACAACAAGAGCGAGAGAGAGAGAGAGAGAGAGAGGCTCGCGAGAACGTCGACTTCAAGCAGCTGGCCAGTGCGAAAAGCGGGCTTAGCATTTCAAGACACAGTCCGTGTATCTAAAACTGTCTCGAGAGAAAGACGCGCGCGAGACAGCTCGTCCGTCGTCCGTCCGAAGAACGAGGCACGAGCGGGAGAGAGCGCGAAAACGATAGCCAAAGAAGAGAAAAACGCCAAACAGAAACATCCGACGGAAAAAAAAAGGGCGACGGAGGCTCCAAACGGAGAGACGTTGTTTTGTTGACCGTGGGAGAAGACATAGAGGAAGTGAAAAGTCGCGAGATGAAAAGAGTTCTCTAGGATGAGCCCTCTCAGTTCGTTCACGGAAAATAAAGCAACCGATTTAACCGGCGGAAAAGAAACGCCGCCGTTACATAATTTTTGAAATGTTGCGCAGTGAAAGAAAGGAATAGAAAACGTGTTCACGTGGATGCTGGAAGAAAATGTGAAAAAACGTTTTCCCTTCTTTTTATAAGGTTCGTCATTTTTTTTACAAGCTCATTACATATGCGGGGTGATTGGCGACTTTGAGGATTTACTGTAGGATTTTTTCTTTTATATTGCGTATTTCATTTGTTATTAACAATTATCTGACGAAATTTTTCACTTTTCAAAAATTTGCCTGAAAAATTGTCAGATAATTGTTAATAACAAATAAACTGTGCAATATAAAACAAATCCTACGTACTTCCATAGACAATGTATTTTTTCAAGATATATTCAACATTTCAAGTGAATTTTTTGAAAATTGTCTAAGTTGTGTTTCTGGCCAACTTCAAAAATGCAGTTTTTACATAAACGCTGCACAGCCGCCATTTTGAAATTAATCGCTTCAATAAAATTATTGTATACAGTCACTGATACGTATGATAAACCACCGTTCTTGTAATATCGATTTATTCTGTAGTTTTTCTTTAAAAAAAAAAAAATCCCAAAAAGCCTGTTTCCCGACCTCTAGAGTGGCCTAACGCCTTGAGGAACACGTAGAATTGTGTTGAAGAGCATTAATACTGTTTCAAGTAAATCTGAACTGATATTTCTTTTACCATACGAACTTCGCTGCTCCCTTTTCCCCTTAAGGATTGAATTTTCGTTAATTGTGTCTAGGAGCAGCAATACAAAGTTTCAAGCAAATTTGACCCGGTTTTTTTTTAATTTTCCGTACAAAGTTTGGCAACCCCTTTCGTTTAAGGGTTGAATTTCGGCAAACGCTGAAATACGTGTTTTATTAATTGTGTCAGGAAGCACGAATAGCAAATTTCAAGTAAATCCGACCAGATTTTTTTAAATTTCCATACAAACTTTGCCACCCCTTTCTTCCCTTAAGAGTTGAATTTCGAAAAATCCCTTAGTGGGTGCTTTCATCACAAAAGCAACCTACTGTCCAAATTTCATGTAACTAGCTAAAGCGGTTTTGGCTCGGCGTTTATGAATCATTCAGGACATGTTCTTTTATATGTATAGAAGATAGGGTGCCATTGCGAGCAAAACGCTTTTTTTTAACGTCGCGCGACAAAAGTTGACAACGTGCAAGCCGGGCGGCTTCGAATCTACCTTCGAAAGAAAGAATGGTTTTTTTTCTTGAGGAGGTTGGAGCGATCCAGTTGAGGTTAACGGTTTATTAATTTTTTTGTCAATGAATTATAAATTTCTTCTGTAGATGCTAATTTTTCATAAAATACATAATGCAAGGGCAGCACTTTTAGATTTTTATTGCGAAAATAAGAAAAACTTTTGTGTTACTACCAACTTAAAAAGGTATAACATTGTCGATGATTATTACGAAAGAAAGAAAACTGCGTCAGCGAATGTTTTACACAACTTAGAATTAAATTTTCAGTAATTTATAATGTACCTATTTATATTTTTGTCACAAGATTATTTGCCATTGCCATGAATTAATATTCATAATCTTTCATCAAGCCTTCGTGTTTCAATATTGCATATATATGGTTTACGATAGGCATGATGGCTTTTTTTCTTTTAAATGTTTACAAAGGTTTAGTTTGCGGTAATCCGTTGTCAGGAATGGTTTATCTTGGTGCTCAATAGCAAAAAAACATACATCACCCGTAGCGTGAGCGTCTTGCCCATCTAACCGCACGTTAAATTACCTGCATTAAACTACTTTTCATCTCTGGTGTTTTGTGGTGAAAAAAAAATTGAAAAAATTCGTCAAGACTCGGTAGAGTGTAGACAGTAACATATATTCTTTTCAAATTTAATCTCGGATTGTGACGAACCTCCTTAACATTTGTTGTTTTTTCGCCAAAAAATCATCTCGAAGACTCGCTTTGCGAATCGATAATACGATTCAATCATTTTCGTTTTTGATTTAATAATTGAAGAAAAAAAATCGCCGCGTGAGCAACTACCGTGCTTTTGTTTACTCGGCGTCGGATATTTAACGCGATTATCTCGACGATTTTTTGTCGCTCGACGAGAAAAAGCATTTTCACGCATTAACACACTCTATATGCTCGTCAAGGTAGCTCTGACAGTTGTCAATCGCCCTGTCTGTATCTATATATGCACGATCACAAACGAGGCTTCAAAATAATAAAACCGAGTACGAAGCCCCGAACAAAAGAGCCAAAGTCTTTCAGCCATAATCACTCTGACGAGACAGTCACGTGACAACCGCAAACCCAAAATAACCAACAAACCTTAAAATCCCAAAAAAAAAACATACAAAACCCAACAGAAAAACTCAGTTCGAGATTCAAAAAAAAATCGCCCCATGAAATCCCCGATCGTATTGTTATCGCAAGCCACGTATATCCCGTTGAAAATCCGTTGCCCGCCTTCTACGCACGGCTCTGGGCCCGCTCTCATTTCTTTCATCCCCGATACACTGGACCGCGACCCATCGAGGGATAAAGGTGAGGCGCGTGGAGGCGGGAGGCTACGAGCACGTGCGATTGTAGTAGTTTACGTATGGAAAAGAACAGAGTCAGAGACAAAGACAGAGACAGACAGACAGTCGGACAAAAACGGAGAGAAAGAAAGGGAGCCAAGTATGAGAACGGAGAGAAACAAGAGGGAAAAGTAAAAAAGAAAGCAGAAAGAAAGTCCGCGAACGGACGAATCCCGGGGGTGCCCCGGTTCAATCGTCACGGCAGTGCTTATTGATCTCAACACCAAAGGTACGCTACATATACAGATATACACGTATAGTACGACGCTAGTATTTTGCTATACATACGTACATAGATATGCCCTTTATGCGTGTGTGTGTGTGTGTGTGTGTGTGTAGAGAGGCAGAAAGGACGTATTTATCCCGTCATATCTACATACCACTGGCTATCAGCACCACCTGGCTGTTTTGAGGACGGCTCGTAATTTTTTTTTTTCAAAACGTGTACATGCAAAAGACCCTCATATGTCCTATGGAGAGGTGATTTTGAAGACATTAGGTTTTATATAATGTTGAGTATAGGTACAGTAAACTACTATGCGGACCGTCCGCATAGTAGCTTACGGTCCCCATACTCAACATTACATAAAATCCGAAGTCTTCAAAATCACGTGTCGTCAAATGTAACCATATATATATATGTGGTTACGAGAAGCGAGTATCGGTATGAAGCGTAGCTCGCGAGAGTATCTCCCCTCCGTTAGCTCGCTACAGCCCCAACCCCCACCCCGCTCGCCTACGGTGAACGCCGTTGCAAAGCCGGGCACGCAAACCCTTATCAACGTATCCGTAACCGTAAGATTTTGACCAATCACGTTACGCAAATTTCGTTGTTTCGGCCGAGCTATTGGTCGAAATTTTACGGATACAGTTACGGTTATGCAAGATGTGTGTGTGTGTGTGTTGGCTTAAGAGGGAATGAAACCACATCGCGGTCGGTATGGTAGAACAATTATAGATACCCAAAAATCTCTGAAACGGATCTTCAGATCCCGTCGAAACTTTACCAAACGACGTCAGATGTATCGACGAACAGCTGTCTGCTCCGCAAATTCAGAAAATTTGAGGGGCGGACAGCTGTTCGTCCATCTATTTGACGTCGTTTGGCAAAGTTTCGACGGAATCTGAAGAGCCGTTTCAGAGATTTTTGGGTATCTATAATTGTTCTACCATACCGACCGCGATGAGGTGTCATTCCGTCTTAACACACGGCAAGTTTACAAGTCCCTCATAGGAACCCATAAGTAGGGAGGTAGCGCGGGACGTAGAGAGAGAGAGAGAGAGAGAGAGAGAGTTGGCGAATATTGTAGTAGCGCGGTCACCACGGCGGTTGGGGTGGGGGGGGGGGGGGGGTGGCCGATGGCGAGGGTAGTGAGCTTTTACGATTGCGCGCGAGTGCTCAGTGACGCACATACCTATACATATGTATGCACGCACAGAGAGAGGGGACGGGGAAACAGCGTGAGAAAAGATTAAAAGACACAGATAAAAACGAAAAAGAAACAGCAGAGATTGGCAGGAAGATAGCGCCAACTCAGGGAGACAAACTGTGATGATCACGCCATAACACACACACGCGCGCAATAGTTACACTGTTGCGCACACACACACACACATACACGACGTTCCGAGTGTTCCTACGTTCGGACTCAGGGCTGCAGCTTCGAGTCCCTTTTATTTCTCATCCCTATCTCGACCGATATGGCTGACGTGATAGCGGATGAGGAATATTTATAGGCATTGCGGTCTAATCGCTACGTAATCCATACATTGAGCCGGTTATATCGCGGCTCGCTGCTTTGTTCATTGAGATGAACTTTTCAGACATTTTTCCTTCTTCTTCTCATTCGATATTTTTCCTACACTCCTTCTCTCGCTCTCTGTGAGTTCGACCGTGAGAACTAGTCCGTTAAACTGAAAACTTTTATTATTTGGATGAGCATTACGGGCTTTTTTGATCCCTTTTTTGGGCGGTGGAAAGAATGTTGTAAGGAGCGCAAGTTGGATTTTTTTGCGACTTAGTTGTAGATAATTTTTCGTTCGTTTTGTTTCGGGACGAGGCGTTTCAAATTATTTGGAAAAAAAAAACTTACGTCACTTTAATTTATTTAGGAGCAATCTTTTGTTTCAATTTCGTTGTTTTGGCATTCGTTTTATTGTTTTCAATTTCGGATTATAGTCCTTTGTGCTTTTTTCACTTCGATTTATTTTACATTCGATTTTTTTCTCCTATTTTACTTCATACTTTGTTTATCCTACTTCAAAACTATTTTTAATTCAATTTAAAAGAGAGTTACATCATTTTTTCAATTGAATTTCCAATTTAATGTTTTTTAAGTTAGAAAGTTAAGATTTTGGTGATTAATTTTAATCCAATAAAAAAAATGTTTAACGGTCTAAATCGATAAAAAAATATTTACTTCATTTCATAATTTTTCAATGTCAATTTAAAATGATATAGCAACGATTTTAATTTTTTTACCAAAATTTTTCATTTTACTGTGGTTAGAAAAATATAACTTCGTTCCTCATTCTTTTACGTCTATTTTTCATTCCCTCTACGCCAACATTTGATGATTTTTATCTTACTTCGCTGAGTCGGAAGCGTGGGTGTCGAATTCAGCGAACTGTCAACGTGACGTTTCGATTCTTCGTCTCTCCCTCCCTCACTCTCACCCCTCCCTCGCTTATTGTGGCCTTTCCCTTCATTGTCAATTTCCAAGCATCGAAATCCGAACCCATTTTTTCCTCGCTTCATTTTCACGCGCATGCAAAATTTGTAGCTCTATTTCTCCTAACGTTTAAAAGGGTTTAAAATATTAAAGAAAAATGTTGCAAATGACAAGAAAGAGAGAGAGAGAGAGAGAGAGAGAGAGATGCATTTCTCCGGGCATTCCTCACTCACATCTCAATTATTCGGTCGTTCCAATACAATTGTCCTCCATTCATTTTTTCAATATTTTTTTATTATTCCTCAGCGGAAGCTGACTCAGTTATTTTTCATTTTCATATTTTTTTCCTATCTCGGATGTTCTGCTCATTCGGTCACGCGACACCCGGTGGACATCGCGAACAAGACCCCCCCCCGCCGGCCGCTCACGCCCCGCGCCGTCTCTATATAGATCGCGCCGAGACACCGGGGAAGGCCGAGGAATGCCCTCGAGAATGAGAAATAGGGGTTGAAGACGAGCGAGAGAGAGAGAGAGAGAGAGAGAGAGAGAGAGAGAGAGAGAGAGAGAGAGAGAGAGAGAGAGAGAGATGACTAAAAGGTCCCCCCCCCCGATTGCACATACACTGCGCGGTACGACATCTTCAAGAACGGAAAAAAATGTGCTCGAGAAATGACGAGAACGTTGCACAAGTAGGCAAAAAAAACTAAACATCATTTCGCACACGTCGAGTATAGCGAAAAATCACTTGACTCATAACCTCTCTTCCGCAAGCTCGTTCCCCGCCGAACTCTTAATTTTTTCCTTTAGCCACGTCGTTTCGCATCCTAGTTACATTTTCCGTCGACCGATGTGACACGGTGCGTGGTGACAAATTTATTACTAGTGATAATTTCGGGGGATGATGTAGGAGCGAGGGTGATCGGTAGGTGTCCATGGGAGCGAGCTAAAGAAAAGAAAGTAGAGTTTAAAAGAAGAGAAAGATGACTCACGATGACCGAATCGAAGGGATTGTGGCAGGCCAGGGCTGCTGTTGGTGTGGAATAACGTTTTTCCGCGAGATCTGCGACACGTTCCGGCCTCCCCTGATTTACCGAGCGAGCGAGCAAGAGAGAGAGAGAGAGAGAGAGAGAGGGGTAGAGACACCGAGGTTGAGCGAAAGAGAGAGAGAGAGATAGCGGCCCTACCCCAGCTTGGGGCCGGTTTCTTTGACTCCTCGTTCGCTTCCTTTCTTCCGGCTACTTTATCCTTCTATTCCTCGCTGCTCTTCTTTCCTTGTCTCTCTATTCGTCTCTTTCTCTCTCTCTCTCTCTCTCTCTCTCGCTCGCGAGTACCGACGTGTCCCGACCGCTCGTGCGTTCTCGTTAGTTTTTCGAAGCAGCGCGCGCACCGCCGCACACACACACACTCTTATTTATCAGCTTCCGTTGAACACCGGGAGCACTCGCGAAGGAGAAAAGAACGATACGCGTCGACGGTGCGAGAGAGAGAGAGACGCGAGACGAAGAAAAAGGTGCAGATGATACGAAGAACATTTGTACGCGCCGTTTTGTGTGTCGCGGCGCGTTTGCGTTTCAGAGACTGGCGACCCCGCGAGTCTCTCACGCGGGGCGCACACACGCGGTGCACATACGCGCACGTTCTATCTCCCTCACTCGCCACAAACACACACACGCACAGAGTCCCGGACTCGGTCTCGCTCGCGTATCCCAAGGAGCGTTGAGTCAGTTTCGTAACCCTTTTCGTTTCACTGTGCAGCCGTCATCGCGCGAAACAAGCCCGTTATCTCCTCGGCCGCCGAAGGCAGGGCTCCTGCTGCCGCGAAAGAGCCACTGGCCCGCTCCAGCGCCGCTATCCCACCCTCATTCGGGGGTGCGCTGCGCGCGTGCTCGGAATCGCGGAAAACGCGCGCGTGCGCAGTCACCCACTCGCGGTACCCCCGCGCGGCCACTTGACAGTCGAACGCCGGTGGTCGCGCACGCGCCGCAGCTCACACCCACCGCCGTGAGCACACGCGATGGAGAAGGCTGCGCGCAACGAGGAACAAGGAGAGAGCGAACAGAAATTTAAGGAATCAAGATAGAAGACAGACAGAGCGAGGGAGAAGATCTGAATACGGTGATTCAACGTTGAAGGGCCCTTATTCTAAATCTCGGTTTGTACGCCGTACGTCTCGTTCATTCCATTTTTTTACGGCCAATACGCATGCCCGAGAAGACTATGATACATGTACGTGTAATATACGAGACAAGGCTTTCTACATCTAGGTTCCCCCTGATTCACGGAAAAAACTTATGTGCATATATATGTATTTATTTATTTAAATCAAGTTTATTTCACGGCGCTCTCGCTCTAACCTACAGCTACGTTTGACTACACATAACATGTTATCGCGCCCTCCGCTTTGTGCGGATCTTTGTCGACCCTCGCGTTGGCTCGCCTTTTACCCCCTCCTTGCCGATTATACACGTAATCGCGCTCTCCGCTTTGTGCGAATCTTTGTCGAGTCTACGCATTGGCTCGCCTCTTACCCCCTCCTTGCCAACGCGCAGACCAGGCGAAATTCCGCACAAAGCGGAGAGCGCAATTACATATATAGGCATAATCGGGACAAAGTACCAAGCACACATACAGGCATAGGAGCGCGATAAAATAACCTCAGAATTCAATATTTCTACAGTCGCCAGTCGCGAAGAATCCTTTCAGAGGTACTCCCAGAACGTCAAGAGAAAGGTCCGTACGAAATTGCGTGTATTTTGAAATGTGCGTATATAGTGGTAAAACGATAGGCGGCGACTCGAGGGTGCGGGGGTGTAGATCCGAATTCACACAGGGAGGTTGACGCTGATGCCGCAAGCCCAGCAGTAGGACACGGCTGGTTCCTCGAAGCGCCAATGGGCGGCGTCGCAAGCGCGCTCGCGACGAGCCGCCGCACCGCCGGGAACTCTCGACGCGCGGATCCGACCGGTAGCTGCACAAGAGCGCGCAACGTGCGGGAAGGAGAGTACAATACGCTCGCGTGAGGTTGCGTCGCAGGGGGTTGCAAACGTGCGCGCGATAGGGGGGGTGAGACGGCGCGTGGGAGGGAGAAGATGAGGACGAGGGTAGACAAAGAGAGTGAGATAGACAGATATAGACATATACGCGCACACAGAGAAAGGGAGAAAACGCTCGAGGCAGCAGCGACTCTCCGGTTATCGCCGGATATGGGTCACTCGTGGATCGATGACGCCCGGCGCCCCCACAGCCGCTAGATAGGGAGAGAGAGAGAGAGAGAGAGAGAGAGAGAGAGAGAGAGAGAGAGAGAGTACACGAACGGACCAACGGGGAACGACGTTGTGCCGCGTACCACAAAAGACCAATCAATAAACGACGCGCGACGCTCTCGCAATCTCCGATATCACGAGGGCTTTCCCCAAACAGACGACATGTATATATATACATATACATTTAAGCTCGTGCTGATTCAACGCGAATGTTCCAATGACAGACTCGCGATAAAAAAGCCTGCGCTCACTTATTTTCATTTATGGCCGTATACAAGCGGGTAGTTGGTCATCGCACCTGGCAATCTCACTCTCTAGTTCGGTCCAGTTGCTTGGAGCAGCGGAGCTGCGCCGCTCACCCGCGATCGGCGATTGGATATCATCGCGGGTGTATAGTGGGTAGTAGTAGATTGCGAGGCATGGGGATAGCAGCTCGTACGAGAGCTTCTGTCATCCGGCTGACGCACGTGACAATCTTGCATCGTGGTCTTACACGATCGTTGCTTATATCTACGCACACACACACATTTTTGAATAATCTTTTTTCTTTCAATTAATATTGAATTATTCACATCAGCATTTTAATAAAGCTCGACCTTGAATTCGCAGTTTATTGATTTCCACAAGATTAACAATAACTGATCAATCACTTCGCTATCAATTGATGATTCTTTTATTACAATTTGTAAAATTGATATTTCTTTCATTTGTGTAAAAAACATTTTAAGCTTATCAATTTATTTTACATGACTCTAAAACATCTTTTCAATTAATTACAGTGCGCAAAATTTTTCAATTGAATAATTGTGTACTCAAATATATCAATTCACAATAATAATTTGTGTGTGTGTGTGTGTGTGTGTGTGCGCGCACGCGCGCGCGTGCACATTATTGTCCATTGATATTTTTTCAGTCCATTGATATTTTGCATGTTGAATTATTTAACAAAAAATTATCTGCACTTTAAATAAAAATAAGATCTAGAATCAAGTATAATAAATGGCTCAGTTTAAAATGTTTTTTTACATTAATGGAAAGAAAAATATCAACGTCGCGAATTTTAATAAAACAATCATAAATTGATCGCGGAGTCATTAATTGGTTATTGTTGATCTCGTGGAAATAAACAAACTGCAAATTCAGGGTTGATTATATATATATATATATATATATATATATATATATATATATATATATATATATATATATATATATATATATATATATATCAATTACTTATATATATATATAAGTAATTGATTTTAATTATTGCTTCTGAGAAAGTTAATTTTAATTGAAGAAAAAAAATTATCAAAATGACATCAGAACATCGTCAAATAATTGGAGAAATATAGACAAAAATTAATCCTCAATATATTATTATAATGACAATTATTATTATTAACCATATGGAATATAAGCCATATTACTCGTCTTTCGAATTCGCTCAACACACCCTATACGTGTATATGCGTCCGTGCGTGCGTGTGTGCGCGCGTGTGTGTGTAAACCATTGATTCCAATTGGTAGCGTTAAACAATTTTGTTTTTCAAATTCATTAAATTTATTTGAAAAAAACATTGAAACAATAATAATAATAAACATTTTTTTTAAATCGTAAACAAAAAACTAATATCATGAAGAACAGATAATAAATCATTAATTTCTTTAGAATTTAATGAAAATATCAAGTACAGTTATTTATTTTCAAGAAAATAGATTTTCAGTATCATTTTTTTTTCTCCGAACGAAATTACATTTTTTTCGTACCGCCTAATATTTTGACGACATTAAAGCTACAAAAATCATTGAAAAATTTTTTAACGTTTTTTTTTTTGGGATCCACAACCTAACTCCGTGGAAAAAAATTAGGACGTTAAAAAAATATAGAAGAATTGTCGGTGCGTTTTAACATTGCAAACTTCAGCACTATCGATAATGGATGTTCTCAATATTGATTGTAGTTCGAACACGACCCGCCGTGGCCAATCGCGACTGCGCGTATCATCCTCGACTGGTCCTTCCTGACCAGGTCCCTGACACAGTCGCTCGCCGCTAAAGGCGCTGGGAGTCGTGTGCCCGGCTCGCTTGCAGCGCACGTATGCATATTGCGTTATTTAATAGACATAATAGTTATAATAGCACACCTAGTATACTAAATAACTTGTAAATGTTTTAATCACATAACCTCCGAACAATGCAAGATGGGAATAAATGCGAATAGATGGATGCGAACGATATGCTCCACGACTGATATATATATAGTTAACCAGGGACTCGACTACCAGCGCCACACAATATAGTTATATTCGAGCGACAACGCTGGGGACAGAGAGTGACCACTTTTTTACTATGGGAAAGGTCTGCAGTGTCAGGGACATGTCCCTGACTCGCGCGGCCCGATTTTCCGAAAGTCTGCTTCAGGAACTTCGTTTTCTGGACATTGTGACAGTTGGAGAGTTCCGCCATCAGATGGCGCTGATTGATGCGCGATTCGTACCGCCGCGTCGTATCGACTGCTACAGAAGTACAAAGGGCTCGCGCGACCCACATGAGGATTCGGGCATTATACGTGCTCGGATGAGACTAGAGCGCGATTTTACGGATCTCGTGATCAGCGGAACGCGCGGCGGGGCTTGGATTCGCTTACCGAGGAACGGATTAGTTCGCAGCGCAGCCGCCTCGCGTCTCTGCGATAGACTTTCGCCGATAAATCTAACCGCAAAATCCGCAACTTAACGATCGCTTTTTTGTTATTGATTGTCCGAGAAAAAAAATGAAAACCTGTCAAACGATTAAAATACGTTACCATACGCTATCAAACGACCATCAAACCATTGGTGAGAAAAAAGTTTCGATTAGTCACAGCGGGGTGGGGGTCTAGCTTGAGGGGTTAGGCTACTGTGAAAATGACGAACACTCGTTCGTCGCTTGAGGCAAATCAAATTGAAGAGGAAGGTCCAACATATGCTGCACAAATCGCAGATTGAAGGTAAACTTATAATTACAATGACAGAACTGCTACTAAAACTTTAAGGGGGGACATACCTTTGAGCGAGAAATAAATGCTGATTTTCTTGTTTTTTTTTTTTTTTTTTTCAAAAGGAAAGTTTTCTGCATTATTTTTAGACTTAGGGTATGTTTTATTACTACTTTTACGGCGACACGTAGCGTCGGCGGGATTGTTCTGAAAAACAAACCAACGAAGATTTCTCTCTCATTAACACTGATGCGCAGAGTATGAACCAAGGAAAAGTGAGAAATGTTGAAAATCGATGGAATCGTACACTTTGAAACAAAAAGATTGAATTTTCCGAAAAAATGGCTACATTTTGAATCAAAAAACTTTTTTTTTTTCATTTTTTGAAACATTTAGGGTTATGTTTTAGATAATACGGTTAAAAAGATTCATAGCAAATTTCAGCAGATTCGGTCGGTAAGTTTTTTTTAGCACACCAGTTTTGAAAATGCAGTTTAGAAGACCTCCGCCATTTTTGAAGATTAATAAAAATAAAAAAAATACTATATTACAGCCAAAAGTAAATTAAACCGTAAGTCTCGAAAATGGTGGAAAAATCTTTCCTTTAAAAAAATCATGAAAAACCGAAAATAGTCTCTCGCCCTCTTTTTTTTCAATCAGTTACTAACAATAATGATGTCATTTTTTCATTTGAAAAATCGAAAAAAATACATTTTTCTGATGATTGACAGACGATACCAAAAAATGCTCGGTCAAGTCAGCCAATTTCATCTATTTTGAGAAAGAAAACTCTTTTTGTGTTTCAGATCAACCGGTTGGCCAAAATCAATACATCGTCGAGCCCCTCACGTTCAAACGTCCTTCACGAGATTGTTTATAACTTCTTTCATTATTAACATTTGTTATGAAATTTATTACACAACTTTGTTAAAGTACATGCAAATAATTCTCCAAATGATTTTTCGACCATCTTACTTAGTCCTGTCAATTTTTTTAAAATGACCCTGATTTTTGGGTCGTCACTGTAGTCTACCGCCTCAAGGCTAAATATTCAGGTATCGATTTTTCGAAAATGGAAAACTACTAAACGATTTGAATGCGCTACCAAGAGACCACCAAACGATTTGTAAGAAACGGCTAACTTTGGAGAGGTGCTCGGATGTAAGAATGTAAAATCGTGTTCTTTAGGCGGCCCGGAGGGTGTGTGAATGCGATGCGTCTGCTGTCGCGTGCGCGCCACCCCGATCGATACAACGTCAGACGACAAGTCGCGCGACTATGTGGCGAGGCCCGTGGAGATTACAAGTACAGTAGTCTGAACTGCGTGTGCTCATCCGTTCGTAAAATTGCGAGAAACGCGCGGCCCTGCCATTACGCAAGCCGACATGCTGTACATATATGCGTTACATCGTGAAGTACATCTGCAGGTAGAGAGGTTAGATCACATGAGTCCAAACCCCATAGGTGAAGGTGTAGAAAAAGCGTTGGCGGACATGTATAAAGTTCGGGTACAAAATTTCACCACCAGCGTCGCTCCGACGACGAGTGACCTACCTACTGGTAATAGAGAATGTGCAAATTGATTGCTGCGCCCCTAGTGGTAGAAATTGAAGTCTGATAGGTGGTGTGAAGTAATCGAAGGATTAAACATGCGTGTGATTTTCCAATAATAGACGAACCAGGTGAGAGTTGGTCGTACATGTAAATAAAGAACTATACTATACTTGACACTGTATCCGTATTCATGCAGGATCCTTTAGATTAATATCGAAAACGAATTGAGGTTATGTTCCTAACAAAATAACATACGCATATATATTATATATCAAACGCGATCAACACCAGCGTCACTTTTCCTAGAACTCTTTTTTTCGACAATTTTACTAACTAACTAGTACGGAGTTTAGACCACGGTCTTACATGCAGGTCTTGAACGAACGGTCGTATTTGATAGGCGGCAAGTGGGCCGACTAGTTTCCAAGCGTTTTTTTTTTGTCGCCACCACCGTGTGTCGTTGTGATCGGGGAGTGTCATGAGACCATGCCCCTGACCAAGGTCTGACAACGGCGGTAGTGGGGCTAGGCACCCTTAGCGGTTCTGCTTTTTATTCCGATTTCTGCCGCTGGGTGCGTGACGGCAAGGGGAAGCAGTGGTGCGACGAAGAGAGACATAGCTCTTCTGTCCTTTTCCCTCCTGAACGCAACGCATGCGCCGTTTGCCCTCACTTTATTTACCGTACTGTCGTGTAAACTGCATAATATACGAAACCATTTAAAAAAATGTGTTGATTAAAAAAAAGATGACTACTTTCATCTAAAAAAAAAACTGAAAACTTTTTGAATACATTAATTCATACCAGCACATATTACGACCATTTACATCCTTTTTTCTCCAATGTCTCACAATACATCGTTCTTCGAAATGTTTTTCGCTCACGTACTGAGACTCTTTCAGTCCCGGAATAGCATCGAGTCATTTTTTGTATCGTTCGACGTTTCTGGGCACGCGAAACACGGAGCATTTTTGCTTACAATTTTTGTACCCCATTATACAATTGCGAACCGCGCAACCCTTAGCCGTTTCGCATTTTTTTTCGCAATCACTACCAAAAAATCACACTTATGCGTAAAACGACGATAAAAATGTATCACGGTAAATCGCGTAGAACCTTCTGGTATATGGTCGCAAATACAGGTTATTTCGACAATCGCGCCACAAAAACATACGTAAACACCTTGGGCCCATTCGTCGGTAAGAGGTAAGGGGGAAACTACTTCCCCTTGCTAGTAGCGACGTGTAGCGGCGCCTAGTGATTCGAAAAGTGAAGCCGATAAGCGTGCCTACCCCCACCACGGAATTTGAGCTTCGTTGCAAGACCTGTATGTAAGACCGTGCCCCTGACACTGCAGACCTTTCCCATGGTAAGAAAGTGGTCACTCTCTGTCCCCAGCGTTGTCGCTCGAATGTAACTATATTGTGTGGCGCTGGTAGTCGAGTCCCTGGTTAACCATGTATATATCAGTCGTGGAGCATATCGTTCGCATCTATCCATTCGCATCTCGCATTGTTCGGAGGTTATGTTATTAAAACATATTAAAGTTATTTAGTGTACTAGGTGTTCTATTATAACTATTATGTCTATTAAATAACGCAATATGCATACGTGCGCTGCGAGCGAGCCGGGCACATGACTCCCAGCGCCTCTAGCGGCGAGCGACATTTCGTGGTCCACTGAAACGGCTGTGTCAGAGGCCTGCATGAGACTAACCTAAACCGATCATAAAATGTTTCGTCGTATGGGCGTATGCGCGTATAACAGTTGAAAATCGTTACGCGTATAAACAAAACATTGGATATGCCTAAATAACTGTTACTGACAATCTAATTCAGTCACAATCCAGAACATTCGGGTTTCAAGTTCGCAACGCAACCATTCAGCTCAATTACCACTGCAATACAAAGAACAAAATATGAATCACTTTGATCATACCCGCTTGAGTTTTGCACGCAGTTAATATAGGTTTGGTTATCTTTTCAAGCATGTATGTATTAATTTGTTCATTTCAGCATGCAAATACATACTTTTCCCCTTTACTTTCCGTGTAATGAATATTTCTTACAAAAAAGAAATAAGAACCCGTATACCGAGACATTCCAGTCTGAAGTGCATGCGCTGTATGCAAGACAGAGCTATGATATTGCTGTCTTCTTCGCACGCGACACTCCTTTTCCTATGCGCACCATGCGGCCTAAAATTGAAGCAAAAACTGGGCCTTGAGTGAACCGTCCCCACCAACGTCGTTTTGAGACCTCTAAGACCGTGGTTGGACCCGTGTACCTCCAACCCCCTGGACACTTCACCCGTTCCGCCTGATCTGTATCGATAGGATCATGCGGCCCGGAGCGACGCCAGTGGTCGAATTCACCACTGCGACATCTCCCAGTTTCGCGGACATTTCTTCTAGAATCTTCACCCGAGAGGTCGTCCTCCCGTGCTCTTTAGTCTCCTTGGTAGTGTGCCTCGAGCACGTGTGAATAGTTGGAAAGCTCACTTGACAGAGGGCGCCTGATGCCGGCTGCGGCGAATTCTCGCGCCGCCGGCGAGATTCCCCCTCCCCCCGCAGGACCGCTGCAGTCGCTCGGAACGCGGCACTTTTCGCGGATCAATCCTCCAGTATGCTCCGCGAGCGTGGGGCTTGCAGTGAGACGAGAATGAGGCCGAAAAACGTGGACGGAGCGAAGGGCCGGGTAGGGATTGCTGCGCCTGACATTTTTGGAATCTGCGGTCCATCAATGGCGCATGCTCTCGTTAAGACCAAGAGTGAGAGACAGAGAGGGACGTTGATTGATTCGTTTTTTTTTTCGACACAGTTTGCCCAATACGAGTAGATTCGAGTAAATTTAAAAACAAATACATATAATCAAAAATAAAACTAAAGTAACGCATCAGCAGAGTAAACGAACGGGATTTGAAGAGTACGCAAAAACAAATGATAACAGGCGTTATCAACGGTAATCTGCCTAGATGCCTCAAGGGCATGTACAACGTAGTCATAACCTCACAACTATTTTAACCGACTTTTCTCATAGATGGGTAAGTCTGTTTTAGGAAAAACGAAACATCGGGCCCTGTAGAATTTAACATACGGTATACGCTTTTTTTCAATGCCATTTTGATCCTCGAAATGTCTGGAACGTTATGCTTATTGTTCTTGTGTACCGCTAATTCAGAAATGCGAATAAAACTGAACGAGGGCGCGGTCGTGATGCTTTTCCACAGACTCAAACAAACCCAACATCAAATCTATTACCAGGGCTATGGTTTGACTCGTTATTGGCAAGACGAACGAACCCATTACCAAACCAAGACAAACTCAAACAGCCTCATTGACAAAATACCGTCCACTGCTTTGCCACTCTATTACTCATTACCAAACCAAGCCAAATTCAAACCGACTCATTGCCAAAATAAAATCCATTGCTTTGTCTCTCTATTACTAATTACGAAACCCAAACAGGCTTATTGCCAAAATAACCACCGCTGCTTTGCGTCTCTACTACTCATTACCAAACCCAGACAAACCCAAATAGGCTCATTGCCACAATACTAGACACTGCTTTGCCTTTCCAGTATTCATTACCAAGCCCAGACAAACACAAACAGGCTCATTGCCAAAACAACGTCCACTGCTTTGCCTCTGCATTACTCATTACCAAACCCAAGCGGGCTCGTTGCTGAAATAACGGACACTTTGCCTCTCCATTACCCTCTGACAAGCCAAAGAACAATTCATTCTTCTCGTTCACTACGATTACGGCACCTCATCAAGGCAGCCACGATACATGAACACCCACCCATGAAACAAGAGTTGTGTCCACAATTCGCTCCCGGCTATACAACCGTAGGCGGTGTTCCAAATCTGCGGGGGCGCTCGCGAACGAGTGGGTGGGTGGCTCGAAAGCTCCCTCACTCGCTCGCCACCGTCCTCCCTCCTCCATGACGTCACGGGGCTTCGAGGATCCTTGTTTGACGTGCCCGGTAGCCGCGCGCACGGTGGGCTCGCGTACACGCCAGGCCCGGGCTTATCAATGAACGCGTACGACGCGCCCTCTCGTCGTCCGCCCCCCCGTCACCTTGCCTGCAACCCGCGCGATTTTCGCATCTCATGACCGGACCTTCCTTTATGACGACCCTGTGCATCGGCAGGTCGCCCAACGCGGACCCGACATTTTTTATTTGGCCATTCGTTGTTTTTTCAACTAAAAAAAAACTTGATGAATAATTGGTAAGCTAAAAAGAGAGTTCTGCGATAGATTTTTGGTCGTCATAGCTTTTGGTTTTAGGCATAAATAGGTGACTTGATGAAAACAATATTTTCTACTTTTTAGTACATTAAATGAAAGCTTGTATTTAAAAAATAGTTTTTTTTTACGTACAAATGATTACTTCTGGTTTTCTCCAGTTGGCACATTTTCGTTGAACATTCTCACATATTCGCATAGTACGGGCTTAATTTCTCCGTTTAGCAGCTCATTCCATCCGATCTGCTTCTTTGTTGGCATAAAGAGTTTATCCACGTTCATCCTCACATCGCTACTAATCATTTCCCTATATTTCTTCACTGAGACAAATTCTTGGCCATATCTTGCTATCAATTTTTAGTAGGTTTAATGTGTAGCCATTCGCGCTCTTTCTGGCTTCAATCTCGATTTTTGGCATCAGAATCTCCATTCTTCATATATACGAGATCATTTTGACGTACCTTTCCGCCATCCTTTCGATATCATTTATCTCATTTCAACCCCAAGTTTCGGCACCGTAAGTTAAAATCGCCCTTACTAGTGCGAAAGAGAGTTCCACGATATTTTTTACTTTTCGAAACAAAAAGGATTTCTATTTTGTTTTTCGAGTTTTCGAGTTTTCGACTATTAGAATAGGTGTTTCCTTCTTTCTCTTTTTGGTGTATGTGCCTACCTATTGGAAGTTTTTTTTAAATGAAATTGGGAGTCTTTTATGTTGGACGCACGCGGTAACATCGATGATAGGAGTGTTTCGTTGCCGGTCGTTTGTCCTCGCGAATGGACTCGCCCAGTCGGTAACAGAGACACCAACGGGCAATCGCCCAACAACAACACTTTAAAACCGTTTTTTCGCAGATGAATAAAAATACGTGTCTAATAGTTTTCAATGCTTTATTACATATATGGGTTTCAACAAAATCGACTACGGACACTTAAGTGATGCCTCTTGTAGGTCTCTTTTCTTTCCATAGGCCCATCTTTTCCACTAAGGTTCTTCTGTCCGCTTCGCATTTTTGGCAGTGGAAGAACGTGTGTTCCGCGTCGTCTTTTTTTCCTGGGTAGTACATGCAGTCTGGGGAAGCCGCTTCTTTTCCCATTTTGCGGAGATATGCTCCAAGAAGTATCCATGCCCACTCAGCAGCTATGCGAGCTAGTAATTTACCTCTCCGTGCTGTCTTCGGACCCGGGGCTCCACCCGTCTGATAAGCCTTGCGGGCCATCGTCCTCTTGTGTCGTTTTCCCCCATAACTCTTGCCTTTTTTGTAGCGTGCTGGTTCTTTCCTTCTTTCCTTCTTTCCTTCTTTCAAGCTCATTTATTTGCTAATATATGGCTTTGCGTTCGTTCGCCAGAAAGTGAGGACTTCCTTCCCGGAGCTATAAAATCTGATAATAATAACAACATAGTTTTGCGATAACGAAAGATCATCGAGAGTTTTAATGACAAAAAAATGCTGCGTAATTTCGAATCTATAATTACGCTTGAAAAATTATCAATTTTTCTTTTCTTTCACGTGATGTTGAAAACATAAAAAATTTCAAAAAGTTCAGAATTTTATAAAATTTCGTGAACGTATTCTTTAGTGCCATATTTGACAATACAATTTTTTTCAGATTTTTCTTCTGCACAGTTATCGAGTAAGTTAATACTAAAGTTCACGTGTATAAGCATAGCGTTTCCATATATATATATATATATATATATATATATATATATATATATATATATATATATATATATATATATATATATATATATATATATATATATATATATATATATATATATATATATATATATATATATATATATATATATATAGGTATACATTGCGGGCATAAGAAATCTGCTTTAATGCTTACTTACTCGATAACTAAGTGGAAGAAAATTTTGAAAAAAATTGTGTTTTCGCACTTAATGTTGAAGAACATTATCACCAAATTTGATCAATTTCTTAACATTTTGACTTTTGTACCGAAACTCCTTAAGATGGTACCGCATCTATAAAGAAGTATTATAAACAATCTTGAAATTCAGTGTATGTCATTTCGCCCAAGTTAAAACAACTTTCTTTTTTCATAGTGTTAAACATGTCAAATTTCATACGAAAAATGAGTATTTGCTTTGAATTTTACTGCCCTAGCGAGTATTTGCTTTGAATTTTATTGCACTAATTTATTTTAAAAAATCAGCAGCTAAAGCACACAGAATTCTGGTTGAGACTTACCATGCTCTGTCGGAAACAAGCATAGATTGGTTTAGACGCTACAAAAATAATGATTTTGATGTGTTGAATTGGAGGCATTACTTCATGAAGACTCATGTCAGACGCTCGCTACACTCGCAGAATCATTAGGAGTATGATCACTCGACATTTTCAAAACCTTTAAAAGCATTAGGGAAGATTTTTCAAAATAAAGCGCATTAATTCTCACGAATAGAAACAGCGAGAACTTATTTAACATCCCAATATATACATTAGACTGGCCCAAAATGTATTGTCATTTAAAAGTACATTACTACAAACATCTATTGATAAACCGAACTCAATTGCCCATAGCATGATAAATAAATATCTAAGGGATAATTTAAGAAGGATACAATACTTTTTAAGATGGAAGAAAAAAAATTTTAATCAATAATTTTGTCATAAAAGTCCAAGAATCTCGCAAAATCGTGAAATTTATCATAAATTCAACTATAATGTTGAATAAAGTTTGAACGAGTGAATTTATCGTATGACGGCTGAGGACCTTTTGTGCAGAGCGTTAAATTTCCTATGAAAAATGTCGTGGAAATTTCCGTATGTTTACCCGTAGGCGAGAAATAAAGCTGAGAAGCGGCAAACAAAACTTTTACCATGTTATATGAATGGGAAATAAAGAATCGCGATGCTGGACCTCTAAATATTAATATACAAGACTAAAATTTGGCCAGCATTCATTTTTTGTCATTCTCAACAACATTTTCAACAAAAATTTAAATTAAAAAAAAAACATTTTTTCGGCCCAGTCTAATATACATACAGGGTGTTAACATAGGTCACCTCGTTAGGAACATATCTAACCTAGGTTACCTTAGTCCGAAGTTTGAGGCTTTCGAGTTATCATGGCACATATGATTTTTGGAAATTTCCCCAAAATTAGGTCCCAACTCGTTCATAATGTTTAAACAGACAATAATTGGTAACTAAAAACTTATTCGCGTCTTAGCTTAATGTGTATTCGATCGACAAACACCAATACAATCATCTGTATCCACACAACTAACTAAATGAGACGTGTCGAATGATTAAAAATTTGTCAAGAAATAAAAATACCTCTTATGTTGATGCTATTTTTAAAAAAATAGCCTTAACATAAGAGGTATACGAGTTGGTACCTAATTTTGGGAAATTTTCCAAAAATCATACTTACCATGATAACTCGAAATCCTTAAACTTTGGATTGAGGTAACGTAGGTTAGATATGTTCCTAACGAGGTAACCTATCATCCCCTTAAGGCTTTGCATCGACCTTTCCAACACCCTGTATGTGGGCCTGTGTATATGTGCGCGCGCGCGCGTGCGGGTGTGTGTGTGTGTAAACAAATAAACTCCATCCGGTCATCATTTCCCTTTCTCTTTCCTCGTTTGCCCGGTGTGGCCTATGAGTGAACGTACGAGAGAAGAACGTATTCGAAACTTTGAAAACACCTGTTTCACGCTCATGGGCTCTGTGGCTCTCTTTCTCTCTCTCTCTCTCCCTCTCTCTCACTCTCGGTGAACGTGTTACGTATTCATTCACACAGTCTCTCGACGTATGACGAAACGTCGACACGCTATAATCGATTGACGGGGAGGGTACCTCCTAGGTATGTGTACGTTTGCCTATGCCGCGTCGCGGCTACATACAGATGTGGCTTGTTGTTCGTGCGGTCGCAGGACAGTTTCTTTTGCAATTGCACGGCAAGTGCCTCAGCGTTTCTTTTTTCTTTACATACGCGTGTATTTATACCGGGTGGTTCTCTGAGCCAACGGCACCTTCGATACCTTGAAGTCTACAGGTGTCAGGGAAGAATGTGTCCAACGAAAGAAGCTGCACTGTACAGAGGAGTCATCAGATGGTGATGACGATTTTTTCGTACGTTGAGTTGCTTCCAAGATACGAAGGTCACCTTTGTTTTTTCAAAACGACGGCTTAGCGGCGGTTGAGACGAATGCAATGACCTACGACGCTAGGTCATTCGAGGTCATTAAGGCGGTCATCCCATGTGACGGATACAAAAAATCGGACATTTTTGGGCACAAATTGTAGAAAATGTGTGCGTGTTATATGGACTCGGCATAACAGACTAATGGTGAGCCAACATTTTTTTTTCTCTCAACACTGCATTTTTCACATTGGCTTCCATGATATCTCAACAACGATTGAACGGATTTCGCTCAAATTTTTATGGTGTTGTCAGCATATCTATAGTTCTCAGCTGAACTAGAATATTTCTGATATCTGGTATATGTAGTTTTTTTTTTCAAGCTGAAAAAGTCGAAGAAAATGACGAAACTTGTAAATTAACTTTTAAAACCGTGCCAAAAATTCAATTTTCGATGTCGTTACTTTACTGTAGTTCCGACGATGGCCTCGAGTCTACAAATTAAAAAGCCGTTTGAATTTTTTTTATCTCAGACGAGCGAAACCTGCGGGATCATGGCAGCCGTCAACCAACTTTTTTCACACAGAGTGTCTTCCGAACGGCGTCAAGTCGATTCGACTCGTTATTTTTGTTTGATAAAATTCTCAGGGACTGTAAGAATGTTAATAAATGTGTGGTAAAATTTCAAGGATAGTCTGTTTTAATGGTTCATAAAAACAAAATTCCCAAAAAATAGCTGGCACATGGAATGGCCACCTTAAGAAGTCCCTTTGTAAGGCAAAGAAGAGATCACGGCCGAAAATAAACTCCACGAGCAGCTGAGGGACCACTTGAGTGGCGAGATGCTTTCAGACGAGTAAAAAGTTAGTGATTTTCCTGAGTTTTTTTAAAAGGAAAGATTCCTTCAATATTCTTGAGACTCCGGGTATGTTTTATTGCTACTTTTGGCTGGTATTTCTTTCAAATTTACATTTTCAAAATTGGCGTAACGTATAGCTAAAAAAACTAATCCGCCGATTCTGATGAAATTTGGCATAAATCTTTCTAACCTCATGTCTAAAACATGACCCGACATTTTTTCGAAAATTAACCCTCAAGGGTCACACCGGGTGAAATATACCGCAGCGGTTTTTTGACCTGGAATACCTTCTCGAAAATTCGGAAAAATGAGACATATTTTTTGCATATTTAAAATCAGACTTTTTAAAAATAATCGGTATTGTCGCGTAGAAAAGAGTTGAAAGTACATTGTAGTATTTTTTTTGTTTGAATATTTCGATAATTTATCACATTGCAAAACGATTGGGGTGAATTTCACCCACAATGACTTTTACGTAATTTTTTCGAGGTGTGACTGGCAAGGGTTAGAAAAAAAAGTATTTCTTTATTGCGAAATGTAGCCATTTTTCTGCTAAATTCAATCTGTTCGTTTCAAAGCGTACCATTTTATCGATTTTCATCATTTCTCACTTTTTCTTGGTTAATATTCTGCGTATGAGGGTTGCTGAAAGAAAAATCTGTTTTATGTCATATTAATCTCGCCAACGCTACGTGTCACACTGTTAGACAACGTCCGTTTTGATGATTAATTTGAAAACATACCATGGAACAGCCAAAAGTAGTAACAAAGCGTACCCAAAGTCTCAAAAATGGTGCAGAAATCTTTTCTTTAAAAAAAATCATGAAAACCAGCAATTTTTTCCTCGCCTCGTATCTCTCCCCTTAAACGTAAAAAAAATGGAAAATTGAAAGATGTATCAATATGTACATAACATTTTAATTACGTAGAATAGATAGTTTCGACACGAAAAAATCTTGAAGATCCCTTTATTTTCGGCTGCCTGAAGGACCCCGCCCCCTCAAAGTCACCATTGTTTGTAAAAGGTGTTGGAAGTTACAAGACGTGGGACTGAATCGGCGATAGAAAGGCTCCAGCCTTCGTACCGATGGTCATCACATCGGGCACCTTTTGTAAACGAAAGTGACTTCCATGACCTTGAATGACCTTTTGTTGTAGGTTATTCTATTCGTCTCAACAGCCGCTATTATGCGGTAGACGTAAAAACGCAGCGTTCCATTTGAAAGAACAAAGGTGATCTTCGTATCTCGGAAGCAACTCCATCTAGGAAAAAAATCTACATCACCATCCCATGAGCCCTTCGGTACAATACCATTGTCGTTGGTCACATTTTTGCCTGAGACCCATACTTTCGGAACTATGAAACATACTGATAATTAACGCGGCCACCCGGTATATGATAATAACGTGCGCAACACGGAGAAAAAAAAAATAACGATACGAAAATTACATTCTGTTTCCTGCTTCGTTTCTTCGATCCGGTCAAACTTGTCTCTCCAGTCGCGTTTATCGCGTTAAAACATTCGCCTGCGCACATCGAACTTTTCGGCTCACCTGTACCGCATGCCCAACGCGTAGCCTTGCACTTTGCGCGCGGATGCCCGAAATCGGCATTATTATCAATAATTTTTTTCAATTCGAAGCGGAGTTGTGCTTAAGAGGCTACATCTACCTAGAGGTCCGAAAAAGGCCAAATTCTGGGAAACTTTTTAACACAAAGGTACATACATATATTGGGAGCTTTAAAAAATCACCAAAAAATACAGAAAAACATTTTTTTTTCATTCGCGACGTTTGGCAGTGGACACTCTCCAGCTCAAACGGTCCAAGCGAAATCTAAAAACCAAACGGGTTATTCTAGTTAACGTTAACTACGAGTCGTTGACGATCGTCGATTATCAAAATCATCTTTTTCAACAACGTGGCGACGAATCGAAACTTGAGCATACAAAATCCATGAAAAATCACGTTATTTTCACGTAGCTATTAAAAAATTAAGATGAATTGTGGAAAAGTGAGATCATCAACGACCTTTAAATGTTTCTCGTCGTATCTCCGGTAAATTTGGAAATGATCCATCAAGTGGTTCTCGAGATATCATGTCCACCGACTTTGTAAACAGTGTTTCTGTTAGACTGTTAGAAGCCAATGAGCCAAAGGGACTGGAACGGAAAAGCTCGCAAGGGCGTCCCAGCGAACATCGGAAATAAAAAATTAACGTATACGTTTTGATAATAATAGCAACAATAGTAATAATAATTTACCAAAATAATAATTATGCCGGTTAAAATGATTTTATAAGTCAGATAGTTTTTGAAAAATAATTTTCTAAAATAATTTATTTAATTCGTTATTAATGATTCTTTGAAAAATTAATAATTATTCTTTAAGTTTATTACAATGATTACTTAAAAAATCATTTTTAAGTAAGAATTATTCTGGTTTAAAAACAACAACGACAATAATAATAACAATAATTATTTTCAAACCGGTTTAAAAATAATAACAATAACAAGAGTTACGTGGTATTCGACTGCTTGCTATTCGACGCTCCCTTCGGACCACGTGATAACTGCTCAGCTGATGAATTGTCAGTCGGACACAGGAAAATGTCCCCGTAACTAACCTCCCTCTCTCGCTCTCTCTCGCTCTCTCTCTGTCTCTCTCTCTGTCTCTCTCTCTCTTTTGCCCACTCTCTTTCTCTCTCGGAACATAAGAATTCTGTTTAAAGAAAAAGCACAAATGAATTGAGAAAGTGTCGCGGTATCAAGAGTGCAAGAAGTGTGGAATTCCATATGGAGAAGAATATAAGCCGCGACGAAATAAAATAGCGCAATAATGAGATACGCAGCAGCCACACACACGTGACAATAAACATATATATAATAATATAATTATGTACAGATAATATAAGTATCCAGTCATAAGGACAATATTATATACATTAGAGTATGTGCAAAATGTTTTCAATTACTTTTGGATCTTTTATTTGTGATCAATTCAACTTGAATTGAATTTAAATTAAATTTAAATTAAATTTGAATTTACTGTACATTGAATTTGAAGTGAATTAAAATGTTATATAGTGTACTGTTATGAATGGATAATTCTGGAAGTATCGATAGCTCAGATCATGTCCTACTATATGCTGAAATTTCAGTTTAGTAAAAGTCCCACGGTTTTCGAGAAAAAAATAATCTGCTTTCAGTTTTTCCAATGCCATTTCTACGAATAAGAACTTTTCTTGACCCGGTTTAAAAAACATACTCTTGGGTATTTTTTTTCCCCGAAAAACTACCTAATAAATCGAGATTACAAAAAAGGATGTTTATCGGACATATCAGTGACTGTATACAATCATTTTTTTTTAAGCGACTAATTTCAAAATGGCGGCTGTGCAGCGTTAATCTCAAAACTGCATTTTTTAAGTTGAAATGTTGAATAAATCTTGAAAAATACATTGTCTGTGGAAGTACGTAGGATTTTTTCCTATTGCATGGTTCATTTATCATTAACAATTATCTGACGATTTTTTAGGCGAATTTTTCACTTTCCCAAAATTTGCCTAAAAAAATCGTTAATAACAAATGAACTATGTAATATAAAAAACAATCCTACGTACTTCCATAAATAATGTATTTTTCAAGATATAATCAACATTTCAAGTGAATCGGTAAAAAATTGTCTGAGTTATGTTTCCGGCCAACTTAAAAAATGCAGTTTTGAGATAAACGCTGCACAGTCGCCGTTGTTAAATTAATCGCTTCAAAAAACTTATTGTATACAATCACTGATATGTATGATAAACACCCTTTTTTATAATCTCAATTTATTTCGTAGTTTTTCTGAAAAAAAAAATCCCTAAAAAGCCTATTTTTTCGGCCTCAGAGTGGCCTGAGGCCTTAAGGAAACTTTACGAAAAAAGATCTTATGCAGAATTTTTATACAAACCAATTCGAACATCCGACTTTGATAGCCTGCTGTGTAAAAAAAAACGCACTACGCACATCGTGCCAATTACTTCAAAAAGTTGATTGGTTATTGTCGATTCATATCATTTGTAGAGATGGCATGAGAAAAACCAAAAGCAGATGATTTTTATTCAAAAAATAACAAAGTCCAAAATCTCGAAAACCGTGGGACTTTCACCAAACTGCAATTCCAGCATACACACACACACCACACATTGGGTGTGCGCAGATTGGTGTTAATTTTTTTTGCTCGCTTGGATTTAATTCTACCGCACACGTTCGCTACTTCGTCGCTGTGCTTCTCGCTCGTAACGGAGTAACGAAAATTCTCACCTTCACACGTCTGGCCCACATGCGATTCGAAGATCCCCAATTTAAGGTAACCCGCTGGATATATTTTTTTCTTTGCTTCTGGAGAGTGCACTTTTAATCGTGCACGAGCGTAGCGCAGAGGCCGTTTTTGTTAGCTTCGCGTCGTTAAATTTTATTGCGAAAATGAAAATCACGAGGGAGAATGGTCACAGAACGACATGACCGAACGGAACGAGGGCGCCGAAACACAGGTGTGCGCGGCGGGGACGATTGAGAGCGAGCGGCAGGAACGTAAGGAGAAAGAAAATGCAGGGAATCGCGTTTTACGTGCCCGGTGTTTTGCATCGTCTTGCAGAGAAAAATAACATACGTAGATGTATGTACAGGGTGATTATAGACGAAAAGCAGTTAATTGTTGAATATTCGCGTTCATGAAAGGAATACCTTAACAGGAAAATACATACACCAGAGGGGAAAAATGAAAATCTATGCCACCCGAGAACATGAAGAAAAAATATATAAAAATGTTTTTTTTTTCTCGAAAACTAAAAAAGTACTTGTATCACTATCATATGCGATGTAATAGCGATGGAGTCCTCAATCGCAAAGTGCTTCGTCTCACGTGCATGGCCACTGTCTTGATCTTCCGGATCCTATAACCAGATATTCGTCGAATATCTGGTTATAGGATGTACATATACAGGGTGTCCTGTTATGAACGGATAATCCTGCAACTGTCGATAGGTCAGATCATGTTCTACTATATGCTGGAATTTCAGTTTAGTAAAAGTCCCACGGTTTTCGAGATTTTGCGCTATATGTTTTTTTTTTTAATCATCTACTTTTGGTTTTTCGCATGCCGTTTCTATAAATGATATGAATCAACAATAACCAATCAACTTTTTTAAGTAATTTGCACTGTTTTTTGATAAAGTTTCCTTAGCATTTAAGGTTGAAAAGAAGACTTTTCTAGGTCAAACAAATAATCAAGAGTATTTTTTTTAACGGGTAAAAAAGTTATCATTTGTAGAAATGGCATGCACAATATCAAAAGCAGATGATTTTTATCTCGAAAACCGTGGGACTTTTACTAAACTGAAATTCCAGCATGTAATAGGGCAGCAAGATCTGACCTATCGACAGTTGCAGAATTATCCATTCATTACAGGGCACCCTGTATATGCATGCATATATATATATATATATATATATATATATATATATATATATATATATATATATATATATATATATATATATATATATATATAATGAAGACCGACCCTGGTGTATAGGCGGTCAGGATTATGAACCGAGAAGAAGCGAGAAATGTTGAAAACCGATAAAATGGTACGCTTTGAAACTAAAAGATTTAATTTCCCGAAAAAAATGGCTACAATTTGCAATAAAAAAACGTTTTTTTCAATCTTTAAGAACATTTAGGGTCGTACTTTAGACTTACAGACGATAATGTTAGAAAGATTTTTACCAGGTTTCATCGAAATTGGTTCATTAGTTTTTTAGCTATACGTCACGCCAGTTTTGAAAATGCAGTTTAGAAGACCGTGTTATACCTCCGCCATTCTGGAAGAGTAATTTAAAAAAATACCATACAGCAGCCAAAAATAGTAATAAAACATAACCTAAGTCTCACGAACGGTGAGACTTAAAAAAGAATTTTCGATACTATTTATATTATATTATTTGATTTTCCCGCAAACCGAGATATATATTCGATTATCCGAACGATGTCCGGTCCCAATTAGTTTGGCTAATCGAGGTTCTACTGTACGGTGCTGGTGACGTTTTCCCGGCCGACTGTTACAAGCTGTAGCTCGTTCAATTTTTTTCAATATTTCAATGAAATTTTCAGGGAATATAGCTAAAAAGTGAGACTATCGAATAAAAATATTTCTCTTAAATGCAATTTTGTTACCCACCTAGATGTCGCCCGTAAGCATCTTTTTGTTCTATCTCTCTCTCTCCCTCTCGCTTTCTCCCCCTTCTGGTCACTCACGTCACGTATATCCACGTCATTAACTAAGCTTTTGCCTCTGCTCGCATCTTATATCACTACCGTACTCCCATGTATACATGTATACATAAATGTACCCACACGCACACGCACGCATACACCTCAGTAATCCTTTCGCAATTGGGCTTCGCCGAGCCGAACGGCATCTCGCTCTTGACGACCACAACGACGACGACTTCGTCTCCGACTCCTTCGCGAGCGCACTGCCGGGCCTCTGCTCGTTCCTCTCGCGCTCGACGCAACAGAATAACGTTAAAAAAAAAAATACACTCGTCGTACCGCGGTAAATAAAGCGCTGCGCGTTTCGCGACCTTTCATTTCGCTCTTATTTCGCGTGTTCTGTCCGTCGGACGATCGTTGTCGTCGAATTTCTGCTCGCAGTGAAAAAAACTTGCCGATTTTACGGTATTTTTTCTTTATCCTGTGTCGTTTTCGCGGTTTTGTTGTCTCCGCGTGTGTCATCGTTTCCGGTTCGCGTGGCGCGGAGACGAAGCCGATGACGGTGCGGTAATTTTCGATCGACGATCGGCAATTCGTGAAGGGGAGAGAATTGATCGGAGAATAAATTGATTAAATTTCCGATCGATCCAAGAATCAAGGGAGGAAAAAATTGTCAAAAAATTATTGGCCAGTTGTAAGGGAAAAAACACTAAAAATCAGCGGAAAAAATCGGACGGTTGTGGGGGGGAAAAAACATTTTAAATCCAAACAAAAAAATTGCTGGACCATTTGTGAGGGGAAAAAAGAAAACAAAAATTGCTCGGCCAGTTGTGAGGGGAAAAAACGAAAACGAACCAACATAATAGCTCGACAGTAGGCAGGAGGAAAATAAAATAAAAAACAAAAACAAAGGGAAAAAAAGATTTCTCGTACATTTCGAATGAATGACGACAGAGAGAAAATTCGTGCGCGTCCTTTCGCCGACTATTCACACTCGACCGCACGCGGCGCCGACTCGACGAAAGCGACTACACGACTAACGCGCGAATAAATATTTTCCCGCGCCTCGTTCCGCGTGCCGTGCGTGCCCGTACGCGAGAATAGCAGCCGAGCTACGGTTAAATTGTGAAAACACGCGAACTGACGAAATTTCTTTTTCTTCTCGTTCTCGCTAAAAGTCATTCGGAAGGGAAGAAAAGGAAAAGCCGCGCGATGAGGCTCGGTCACACGTTGGAGGATTCGAAAGTGAAATTTCCGGAGATAAACGACCGCATGATCGAGCAACTACGAGTATGGTCCGAGGAACGCGAACTGCCAACCATTCCCGACGAACAACTCGCAATTTTCGCTCACAGTTGTTACTACGATGTCGAGATTACGAAACGATGCATGTCGGCGTATTACAGGCTCCGGACTAACGTACCGGAATTTTTCGGCAATCGGGATCCGAGCGCGGAGTACCTTCAACGATCGCTCAAAGCCCTGTACGTAATTATTACCATTATTTCTAGCGCGTGTATGTGATACGTCGAAATTTCTTATTAGACCTTTTTGTAGCGGACAAAAAAGGTCTGTAGGAATGAAATTAACAATAAGTGGGAGAGATACTTTAGGCAAGGCAAAAAATACTGATTTTCGTTACTGCTTTGTGAAAGGAAATATTTCCTCACCATTATTGAGACTTCGGGTATGCTTTATTACTACTTTGCATCGACCTTCCCAACACCCTGTGCATGGGTGTGTGTGTGCACACGCGCATGCGCACACACGCACACACACACGCGCGCGCGCACACACACACACACACGCACACACACACACACACACACACACACACACACTTTTTTGTACCGAAAAAACAGCATTTCCGTGTTAAAAAAATCGAATTTGCATTTCAAAAAGTCTATACGTTTACATACGGGAGATTTTTTTCAATGGTAGAATTTGTTTTTCCCTCTTGTGGAAAAAAAGGGGAAAAAGTCAAACAAACAAGAATACACGTATTGCGAATCATTGATAAAAATTCCAGTTCACGCTATTCTCACCTGTGACTACTTAATTTTCCATGAAAGGGCTCATCGCCGAATTCGCACTTTGCCCCAGAATTGTTCGTTTTATTATTCATTTGTTTCGACTCTTTTTGTTTTTATCGACCACGTTATCTCTGTGTATCGTGTGAGCAATGTGGCGAAAAAAAGACATGCGGTCAGAGCGACGGTAGGAAAGGTTCGAATCACTGGAGGAAATCGGAGCGTTGACACGGCGAACTTTGCGACCGGGAGAAAAATTTGAATTTCAATAGATTGCTACGACGATTTGAATGCATACCGTTGGTAGTCGGATTGCCACAGCGGATAGTTGAACGCGAGTAATCATGGAAAAAGAAAAAGAAACTAGTAACTACATTCTGGCATTCGGTCATCGTGTAGCCGCGTCACGAATATTCACGGAATTCAAATACGATACCTCTCATGGCAATCGGTTGTGAGAATTATTCGCGGGAAATTAAAAAACCGGGTGATATTAACGAGCGACCCGTGTCGCCCCGGACCAACACACGCGCGCGCGCGTGTGTGTGTGTAAATTTAATTCGAAACCAAATTCATTCAAGAGTCGCGTCACCTTCCTCCCAAATGAATCGAATAAATTTCGCTTTTCCGCGTCCTATAAATAACGTCACTTTTTTTTCTTTTATTATCGTAGACAAGTGAAAAAAAAATAAGAAGCAAGAAGCCGCAGTACAAAAAAGTGGCTCAGTCGACGGACATTTGTACCAGACTTATTAATATTTCATGCTGATTATTCATAATCGATAATTATTTAATTGATTAAATAATCGATTTTTATTATCGATAAAATTTTTATTATTAATAAAAAATCGATAATATTTGGGCGAAATTCGAGGGAAAAAAAGACAAATTTTCGTGTTGTAGAAAGTCGAGAAAATTTCGAATAAATTTGTGTGATTAACAAATAACGATAATATTTGTGGGAAATTTAAGAGAGAAATAAGAAAAATTCTCGTATTGTAGAAAATGGACAAAATTTCGTATGAAATTGTATTATTAACAACAAAAAAAATCGATAATATTTGTGCGAAATTCGAGGAAAAAAGAAGAAAATTTCTCGTACTGAAAAAATCGACAAAATATCGATTAAAAAATAATTATTAACAAAACATCGACAATATTTGTGCGAAATGCGAGGGAAAAAGCGAAAAAAATTCTCGTATTGTAGAGAAACGAGAAAATTTTAAAGAAAATTTTAACATTCATAAAAAATCGTTAATTGTGCAAAATTCGAGGAAAAAAAAAAGAAAAATTCTCTCGTATCGTAGAAAATCGGGGGTTTCAGTGTTTCCAACGTGGCTGTACGCCTAGTCGAGAATATCGTGAAATTTACAGCGCACGGTGAAAAAGAAAATACATTTTTTCAAGTCGGGCCACCGGGAGGGAAAAGAGGGGGAGGAGGAAGAGCTTTCATTGAAATTGGTAATCGGGCGGAGTGAAACGGAAAAAACGATTTCTCTACGACACACTTGCGAATTACACGGGTACGCGTGTGTATGTGTGCGAAATCATTGAGAGTCGTCTCGCCCTCATCCCGATGAGTTTCCGTATCGCGTTCTCTGCAAACGAAACGTTCGTTTCGAGCCCTCGGCAATTTGTAAGCCTGCCAATAAAATGTTGCTCTTAATAGAGAACCCCCGGCGCGCATATACACGATCGATATCCATTTTTTTTCCCTCTTTTTTTCCTTTCATACTTTTCTATATTTCGCCGTATCGGCTCTAGGCTTATCCGCGTGCCGCGAACTTACGGCCAAATTTAACCGAGTCAATAATGTCGATTTTATTTATTTACCCAAGTATCTCCGTTGCATTTAGAGTGGCGAAAAAATATGTCAGGAGGTAATTTGATTGATTTCGAAGGGCTGATACAGCGGTGAAAAATTCGTTTTGTCAAGGTCATAGTTTATGCGTTCTCAAGGTCATCAATTGTTTTTCAAACGGGAACATGTTTTTTTAGTTTAGCTTAGATTCAGACGAATCCAACTACCTATGATATCACGGCCTTGAAATGATTTTTCACCAAAATATTTTGGGATACAGGCGTTTGGGTTGGGCGTAATTCTATTTATTAATACGAATACGAATTTATTCACATAATTATTTTCATGTGAATATAAATACAAATTTATTCATACTTCACTTATTTGTATTTACGTGCATGCATGCAAATACAATAGTATTCACAAATATTCTGAACATACAAATAAATTCACAGAAAAAATTGTGAACATTGACAAAAAATGAATTTTTCTCGTATTTAAGAAAAATTAAAATCAAATTTACAATGATTAGATTGAAATTTACACCAAAAGTGAGTTGTTACGTATTTTGAGAGAAAACATTGCGTCGAGGCAAATAAATTTTTGCAAAAAAAGTTGTGACTTTCAAATATTACATTATAAATATGAAAAAATTCACAAAATGAGTTGTGAATTTCCTCAGGTTGAAGAAAATTAGAATCGAATTCGCGACAATTATGATAAAATTAACACCACAAGTGAGTTGAACTCAACACAATGTTTTCTCTCAAAGTACGCAAGAACTCACTTTTGGTGTGAATTTTAATCTAATCATTGTGAATTTGATTTTAATTTGTCTTAAATACGAAAAAAATTCACAACTTATTTTCTGAATTTTTTCGTATTTACATTTTTTGTGAATACATTTGCATTCACAGATTTTGATGTGATTTTTTTTTTATTTACACGATTTTTTGTAAATATTCCCATTTTTTGTGAATATCCACAATTTTTTTCTGTGAATTTATTTGTATGTTCAGAATATTTGCGAATACAATTGTATTTGTATGCATGCATGCGAATACAAATAAGTGTAGTATGCATAAATTTGTATTTATATTCACATGAAAATCACGATGTGAATAAGTTGTATTCGTATTTATAAATAAAATTACGCCCAACTCTGATACAGCGTATCCTCTCTGGAAGCCCAATTTGAAGGATCAGAATGATGATTTTTTTCTAGTAATACATTGGCTGGAATAAATTAATTTTTTCCCAGCATGTTGTACACATGTTTGTGGTTACAATGTAATTTTTTCGGAAGAAAATCTTTGAAAGTTAGTTAGTGGTGCTGCAGTTGGCGTTGCAATTTTCCAGCGGCGAGGCCCGAAACGGCGGGATCTCTACCAGGCTCAAATGTAATCTGAAACGAAAACAAAAAATATTTCTTCAAATACATCCAACTGGCTATGGGTTCACGATCCACTGTTCGAAATTTCGAAATATACGATAATCGACAGGTTCTCCAAAGAAAACCTCATTTTTCTCTTGACAAACAGCATACTGAAGTCATTGTTATTAACAAATAGTTCATCCAATTAAAAAATGCGATGGTGAACCGAAAATGACTACTGTTTGAACGCTAACTGTGCAAATTCAAGTCATAGCGCAGTCACCATGTACTTTCAACGTTGCAAAAAAATCTAATGTATTTATATAATCCAAACAAACTTTAAACGCGTTTTTATCGAAACAACGGCTTGTTGATAAAATCTTGGAAACTACTGAACCGATCCATATGAATTTTTAACCACATATTCTTCATAACTATAGCTATAGCGCATATCAAGGATTTTTTAAAATTTTGATATTTATTTTTTTTGCCAACAACGGTGGTACAATTTTTTTAGGACATTTTTTTAACTACCATTTTCGTCTACAAATAGTGACTTGAAGGAGTAATTTTTTTTTAAATTTATGTCTAAAGTGTATTTATTAAGTGTAACAACTTGTATATCAATACCTATAATATAAATCTATCAAAAAAATCATGAAAATAGCCTTTTTAGCGATTTTTTTAAGTTTCCAGAGAGGTCTGGAAACTTAAAGTCCCCCTTAAAGTCTGAAGTATGGTGCTGCTACCGCTCGCCCGGTCGACTGTTGGAAGCTGTAGCGCATTCAATTTTACTAATATGTCAATGAATCTTTCAGGTCATATAGCTAATAGGTGATACTATGAAATGAAAATATTTTTGGAAAATGCAATTTGTTGAGCCACCTGGGTAGATTTAGCTCGGTTAACGTTACCACTTTATTGTCTTACGCCCGAATTGTTCCGTTGCAGAGAATTCGTGACACTTCCGGTACCGGACGACGAGGGGAACATTATAGTGTTTCATCGTTTGGCGGACACGCGACCGAGCTCGTACATGTTCAACGACGGGATAAAATTGTTGGCGATGACGGTGGACGCGAGTCTCTACGACACGGGCTGCGTACCCGGCTACATTTTTCTCTTCGACATGGCGGGCGTGAAACTTGGCCATCTGACCAGACTTTCGATCGGCAGCATACGAAGATTCTTCGAGTACCTTCAGGACGCACTCTCGGTCAGGCTCAAGGCCATACACGTCCTCAACGTCGTCTGGTTCATGGATAAAATTTTGGCCCTCGTGAGGCCGTTCATGAAACGCGAACTCTTCGAAATGGTCAGCCGTATATTTATATACACAACATTTTTCGCCTCCACACTAGAGCCAAACAAATTTTCGCTCTCGGCACTCCCTCGCGACAACTTCATACATTTTTTTGAATTATCTTTTCAGCTGCATCTTTATACCGCCGATGTTTCGGATGTTCACGAGCACATACCCCGTAAATGTCTTCCCAAAGATTTCGGTGGTGAACTGGCCAGCGTTGCGAGCCTTCACGGTAATTTAAAAAAAAAATATAAAATATCAAAACAGACGTAGGTTTTAAGCCACTGATCGCTGAGGATCGCAATAATTTTTCGCAAGTTTTTTCGACCTCTTTTGAAGGATATATTTGGTAAGACGAGGATAAAAAGAAATTGATCATTTTGTATAAAAACGTTAAAAAAAAATCATTTTACGATATTTTGAAATATTTTTCATGATGACGCACTATAAGCTATCAATGTGCATGCCACTTGCTTCGCACAAACAAACCCAAGCAAACTACACGTCATTGCCTATATTCAATTTTTTCAATTTATGTGTACACACACACACACACATTGCATTGTCTTACGTATTGAATTGTAAAACGAAAAAAAGTAGGAGTTTATCTAATTGCGTGGCAGCTCAAGGTTAAAGAAAAAGAAAAAAAAGTGTTACACGTGAGGGAAATGAGAATCTTCTGAATTACGGAAATGTATTTGTAAATTTAGAAAATTCACACATGTGTGTGTGTACACATGCTCGTATGAATACCTATCCGAATCACCCTCATGTACGTTTTACGATCTTTTTCACTTTACGAGGAAAAAAATCGTAAAAAAGAAAGAAAATATATATATATATATATATATATATATATATGCAATAGTTATGAAAAAAGTCCAAACTATCGAAATCGAAATATCGAAAACAAAAGCTTGTTAATCGTGTGATTGCTTTTCTTCAATTCCAGAGGCGCACTGTGCAAAGTTAGACGAATTGAGGGATTACTTTCTCGAGGAGGAAAGACTGTATCGTGGCTGGTCGAAAAAAAATGACGAGAGAAGATCATCGAAATCGTCGAGAGGCGAATCGCCGGTTGAGGAAACGAAGAAGGAGAAAGTGCCAAACGGAACAACCGACGCCGATACTTGGGAGGATTGCATCGAATAATTAAATTTTCCGATCTACGGTCTCTTGTGTCACGTCACTCTTGTACTCTTTAACTAGGCTTACTTGCATACTCTGCATAGGGAACAAAAACGATATTTTTGCTGCGGTCTGTAGGCGGGTAAATAAAGAATTAAGTTTTTCAATCAATCGTGACGGTTTTTTGTATTTATTTATAATTAATTGAACTCATTATTAATCGACTATGAGAGATTGAAATTATTCAACTGCGTGTCTTGTCTTTATCTGTCAAATTAATGGACAATTTATTAACAATCTATTTAAATTTTACTATATTTAGGGTGTCCCGGAAGTCACCATTTACATGCTAGATTATCCGCGCAATTCTAAAGAGAAAAGTCCTTATCCATTTCTCTCTAGGACGCACCGTTGTCTAGATATCAATCGATGCGTGATAGCCAATGCGGTGCGAGGACTGGCGCCCCTCCGTACGCCCGGGCTAACGCGCTGCGCGGCGGACTGCTCCCGCATTGGGCGCTCTCCACTCCCCACCCGCTTCCCTCGCGTAGCCGCGGCACACCGATTGGCTATCATTCATTCGGCAATATCCGAGCAACGGTGCGTCGGACAATAAAAGCGATGAGAACTTTTCCTTTCAGAATTTTGCGCTTTATCTATGATGTGAAAGTCTGATGTGACTTTTGGACACCGTGGATATATTTTTTACGCCGACCTTCACCCGGATGTACGTTCGCATGAAAAAATAAATTTAAAAAACTGTCAGTGCACCCAATTTACATTAGGTGCATTCGTGAGTCACGTCGATCACTATCCGAAGGCCTCGGGATAATTCGCACGAATCTCTCAAACCCTTAATACCATTATTTTTTTTGTCTTCGTTTTCATTTCGATTAGATTGTTTTTCATCTCGAATAGGTTTATTATATCTCGAACATTTCAATTTTTTAAATTTCTATTGCGAAAAGATCTTATCCATTGTACCATCTAATTTTTATCTTGAATAGAATGCGCAATAATTTTCGCCACTGAAATTTCCTTAGTGAAATTTAATGATGTCGAAAGCGCGAGAAAAATATTTCTTTGCAGCACTGCAATTTCGCTGACAGAAGTATTATCTTGCAAAATGTTCGCGTGACCGAATTTCTTTCTCGCACGAAAACTTCGTAACACAAAATCGAAAGTCTTGTGCAATCGCGAGCAGTGCAACTCGTTTTTTCTTATCGTAATTTTTCCAACAGGTTGTAAACGTTTCTTTCCTCGGGTCAACTGGAGTAAAATGTGAAGAGGTCGAAAATTATTGATAATTATTCAGAATCGAAGCACCGGACGAGTAAAACTTTACGTAGACAAAATAAATATTCATTTGCGGTGCAATCACCCTAATATTTTGTTATCTAAGTGCCTTTCGAAGTACCATGAAAATGGGGGTGGGGGGGGGGGGGCGTTTTGTCGTTGTCGCAAAGATATATGGTGGAACTCACGAAAAAAATAAATATTAAACATAAGTATGTAATTTAAAAAAAAGTTAAGAACTATAAGAGATCGAATCTTTTTTATGACAATCAATTTTTTTCATGTTGTTTAAAACAATCGAATTTCAATCAAGTGTGCTTTTCTAATAATTAAAATTAATTTGAAAAATCTGTTTTTTTACGAGAATCGAATTTCAAACAAAAATCTGTTTTCTATGACAGTCAAAATCAGTCAAAAATATGTTTTTGCGACAATTAAAATCAATCAAAAATCAGTTATTTTTATGACAATCAAAATCAGTCGAAAATCTGTTTTTTACGACAATCAAAATCAATAAAAAAATCTATTTTAGCAACAATCGAATTTTTATCAAAAGTCTGTTTTTTAATGACAATCAAAATCAATAAAAAAAATGCGTTTTTTATGACAATTTAAATTAATCCAAGATCTGTTTGTTTTATGACAAATATAAATCAATCGACAATCATTCATCCGTTCTATTAAGGGGCTACATCTACCTAGAGGCCTGAAACAAATGGCTAACGTCCGATTTTTTTTTCCGACAAACGTTTGGTGAAAAAAAAAACGCATTTTTTTTAACTCAAAGGACATATATTGAAAGCTCGAATGAAAATCACCAAATAATACGGAAAATATGAAAAATACAGCAAAAATATGGCCGCCGGCTGATGATACTATTGTCAAAGTTGGTGAACATGATATTTCACGAACCGCCCAATGGATTGTTTACAAATTTACCGAAGATACGATGAGAAACATTTAAAGGTCGGCGACGATCTTACTTTTTTCAAATCGATCTTCATTTTTCAATAGTTACGCAAAAATGGCGACTTTTTTCATAAGTGTTGTATGCTCGAGATTCCATTCGTCGCCAGTTTGTTTAAAAAGATTATTTAAAAAATCGGCGTCGTCAGCGACTCGTGTTTATCGTTAACTTGAATAACCCGTTTGGTTTTTAGATTTCGGATGGACCGTTTAAGCTCGAAAGTGTCCACCGTCAAACTTCGCGAAAAAATGTCATCATCCGCCGGCGGCCATGTTTCCGTTGTTTTTTTGTACTTTTTGGTGATTTTTTTTTAAAGGCTCCCAATGTACCGGGTCTTCGGAAGGTCGACGCAAAGCCTTAAGGGGGTGGTAGGTCACCTCGTTAGGAACATATCTTACCTCAGTCCAAAGTCTAAGGATTTCGAGTTATCATTGTAAGTATGATGTTTGGACAATTTTCCAAAATTAGGATTACTACAAGTATGTGAATCTGATTATTTTTAAGAATCTGACGGATTGCCACTATTATATATACTTTTGTAGCGACCGGAAATTGGGTTTTTGTATGTCGTCTCTGGAATTCCTTCATAAAAAAACGCAATTTTAATAAATTTTTTTCTCTTTTTATGTCGATAACCGACCCTGAAGTTTCACAGAGACGATTATTAATATATTTAGTGAAGGTCAAAAAAAAGTTATGTAAATCCTATGGATTAAAGCTTAGCGATAGGATTACTTTAACCGGGCGCCTATACCGCGAACTTTGCTAACGGAACGCGAGAGACTATCGCGAACCGCCGGAGTGGGAGCGGCTGCGGGCTAGTTCCCGCAGCCGCCACGTGGCCGCGCTCCCCCAAGTTGCCTTCGCGACTGCGCAAGCCCCTTGCTCTGGCGAGCTCGACAGAGCCGAAATCGCCTCGCAGACGTTATCAACAACGTCGCGAGTTCGCAACGAGCCTGTTCTCCGCACAAACGAACATTTCGCAAGAGACATTGGAAAAACAAACGAGGAGAACGAGACGTCGCGTATTTTTTTTTCCGCAAACGCACAATCTCCCTAGGGTAGAAATTTCGTTTCTCTTTGCGTCGTTTTGATTTTTCGCGAGAAAATGAATTTCCTGACCGCGTTGGTCGTCGTCGTCGGCGGTGCTTTGGTCTGCCACGTCCTCGCTGAGGACTGCAAAGGATGCGTTCCCCTCGACTCCGTGTCCTTCGACAAGGTGAGGACCCTTTCGTACGCGATGTCCCGTCGTTCGTCGCTCTTCGACCCTACCCAATTGTTTTTTCTTCCGGGCATTTTGGTAACCGGTAACGATTTGCAAAAGTGACACTATTTTTGTGATCGAGTGTACCCGGCGAAGCGCTCGCGGGTTCCGACGACGAGCGTTGCCATCGTTACGGACCTCAGGGACACAATAATCTTTTTTTCCCCTACTTCCGACGATTCGAATTTTTGAAATTTTTGTCGTTGCAATATTCGAGCGGCGAAATTATATCAATAACTCGCGTAATTTTGTCAGTTAATTTTTTGGCGAGTCTGGGTTGGGATTCGTTCATTATCATTTTATTCAGCTCAATTTTGTAATTCATGAGTTCAATTTTTATCAGCGAATCGATGGGATTTGGGGCGACATTTTTAAGTCATTGCCGAATTTTCGAACTGTGGAAAATTCAATTTCCAAATGTGGAAAAGTCTATTTTCAAATTTCTCCAAATGTCGTGGAAAAGTGATTTTCCAAATATTCCAAATGCAGAAGTAAATTTCTAAATTTTTAAAATGCGGAAAAAACAATGGAAAATGGAAAAATTTTCAAATTCAAACGAATTTCCAAAATGACCTGGAAAAGTGAATCTTCAAATGTTCAAAATGTGCAAAAGTCAATTCCAAAACTATCTAAGTTAAAAAAAAGTCAATTTCCAAACAGCGCGACATTCGGAAAAATAATTTTAGTAATTTTCCAAATGTTGAACTCTACAAGTTTCCAAATATCGCAACATTTGGAGAAGTCATTTTCCAAATGTGGAACACCATGATTCGTTGGAGTTTTCGTTTCGACTGTACGACGCTCGTACCGGGCGGCTGCCCGTCGATATCCGGAAGGTTTCTATGGCAACCGGTCACCGGCCATCTTGTGCCGCGCAGCGCGGGAACCTTTTTAAAAATACTTCATATTTATTTTATATTCTATTGTATTTAAAATGGTTCGATACAATTCGCGTTCTTCATTTTAAATAATAATTTTCGAAAAACATTTTCAATAAAAGTTCTTTAGTTCTCAGATAGAAACAAATATTGGACTCTGAGCTCGGGTTCAATTGCCAAGGTCATCTGGAGTATCATATTATTTTTGTAATTTATATTTGCATCAACAATCTTATAATAATAACATAACATTATTTGTTCTACTTCACATACATATATCAAATTTAATTTTCTCATTTTTTTCCTTATCTCCAGGTGATATCAAAGTTCAAAGCAGCGGTCGTAAAATTCGACGTGGCGTTTCCGTACGGCGATAAACACGAGGAATTCGGCAAAGTAGCGGCCGACACGAAGGACACGATCGACCTGCTGGTCGCCGAAGTGGGCGTCAAGGATTTCGGAAACAAGGACAATTCCGATCTCGCGCAGCGTTACGATGTGAAGAAAGAGAATTTTCCTGTGATTCTGCTCTTCGTCCAGGGACAGAGCCAACCGCTAAAATTCGTCGTGTCCAAAGACGAGGACTTTACTGCCGACAACATCAAGAGATTCGTCAGGGCGAAATCCGGCATATATCTTGGATTGCCCGGTTGCGTTCAGCAACTTGACAGAATCGCCGAAGAATTCAAGACGAGCAGCGAGAAGGATCGACAGGTGAAATAAAACTTTCTTTCTCCCACATTTTGAATCACATGCAAACGCAGCTACATTTCTTTCTCTTTCATCCACAGGATTTACTGAACAAAGCGAAGGTATTCGAGGAGACGTTGCCCGAGGAGCATCGAGCCGCGGCCAAGGTCTACGTCAAGACGATGGAGAGGATAATGGAGCGAGGCGACGTCTTCGTCCAGACCGAGAGGACGCGAATCGACGGTTTGCTCAAAGGCAAACTCTCCAAGGACAAGAAGCGCACGATGGAGGAGAGACGCAACATTTTGCAGTCCTTCACCCACCGAGACGAGCTTTAAGCGCGTACAAATACGAGTAACGATCGAGAGGAACAAGAGTCATAATCATTGGCGCGAGATCGTGAAGAGAAGAAGAAGAAAGAGAAAAACGCATCTGCAAGTTTCAAATTGTGCAATGAGGTCGCACAAGTGGCACAATGGTTTTTGCATTCAAAGCGGACATTCCAATCCTTAAGGAAACTCTTGTATTAAGTCTGTTGAATAATATATACATATTTAGAAAAAAAGACGGAATATACATTCGTCGCCTAGCTCAATTTTTTAAAACTAAAGATAAGAAAGCGTTACGCAACGTTTATAGAAGTTCTAGCTCGTTTCTAGAACGAGCGTGGAATCATTTTTGCCGATTCGAGAGAACCCTTGGGTTTAACGTTTCGGTGCTTTTGTAACGCGTTCGAGGTCGCGTTTTTCCACACGGCTGATAACGGGAATGGTCTACGAATAATAGTCCATGAGCCGGGTACTTTTTTCTGCAATCTTCTATAGAATTGGTTTGCTTGTTGGAAAATGTTCGGTGTGCCCTGAATGTGAATTCAAGTTCGCGGGGGCGGGGGGGATCAGCTTCAGCCACCATCTTGGAAAACACGTTTTATCAAATATCTCGTAAACCGTGCATCGTACGACAAAAACAGTAGGGGTCGTTTTCGTAGATAAAAAAAATTCTCTACAACTTTTCTCTGTACAATGCATAGCTTTTTATTTGTAGCACGCCAAACCTTTTTCAGCATGGTTATTGCTACATATATAGTTAACGGTTGATGAAACATTGAAAATGGCAATAACCAAATTTGTAGAACATGAAATTTCGTATAAACTTTATTCCAAACTTATTTCCGTAAAATGTATAGTTCAAAAGCTATAGCTTGGTAAACGTTGCATCGCGTGAATTGGCCTCGCAGAGCCACGTCGCTCGCGGAAAACTACGCGAGTCTGCATAAGCTCGAGGCCCAGAAAAGTTGGTCGATTTTCGGTAATTTTTTGTCATAGAAGTATTGAGATGACGAGATCGAGATTTTACACACAATTAAGGTAATCCTATCGCTTCGCACTAGTCATACCACTGATCATACTTGAGACTTGTACAACTCATTTTTAACTATGCAAACTGTTGAATCAGGGTGCAGATTTAATGAGAAAAATGAAGAAAAAAAAACAACAGTTATTCCAACGATTCGCGTAGAATTTCCAGGTTTGATATTTGGCAACATTCGTTCTATCTCCGTTTCTTTTTACTCGACCAGGCGAGTTTAACCTCCATACTTTCCAACGTCGATCTGTCAAAAGAATGTCAGGTGGGGGAAATATAAAGCATTGTATTCAGGCCACGACTGATAAAAAGCGTGGCAAATTTGTGTCGGCGACATATGTCCGTTGAAAATGAAGTATGTGTGGAAATTCGAATGAGATGAGGTTAGGACTACAGTCAGCTGTTGCCTTGCTGTCACGTCTCTTTATCGTAGCAAGTGGTAATAAATCCAATACCCGAAGTACAAATTAAATTTGATATTACATAAAAATTAGGTCAATAAGCGTAATATTTTCTAAGAGCATTGGATCACTACCAGTGTTGAGTGTGTAAATCTGATTATTTTTAAGAATATGACGGATTGCCACTATTATTAATACTTTTGTAGCGACTGAAAATTGGGTTTTTGCAAGTCGTCTCGGAATTCCTTCACAAAAATACGCAATTTTAACATTTTTTTCCCCTGTAATTAGGTCGACAACTGACCCTGAACTTTTACAGAGACGATTATTAATATATTTAGTGAAGCTAAAAAAATGAAAATTCTATGGATTGAAGCCTGGCGATAGGATTACCTTAACGAACGAAAAATCTTCGTTAGCTTTTTTCGCATTAATCCCGCTGACGCTGCGTGTCGCGCCGTCTGACGACATCCGCCGCAACCCTTTTACAAGACCGTCCCATACCTTCGCCCTTTTCAAAGGTCAATAAAAAAGAATACGATATAACAGCCAAAAGTAGTAACAAAACGCCCTCCAAGTCTCAAAAATGCCAAAGAAATCTTTCCTTCTAAAAATTCTGAAAACCATGTTTTCCTCACCCACAGTTATCTCCCTAAAAATCTGCCGTTCCCCGCCTTACCGATCCACGCGACTCAACAGATGTCGCCACCGTTCGTTCTCGTCCCGGCAAAGCCCGAGTTCCCCCTCCGCTCGCTCGTCCGTGCTCTCGGGGCCGGCCACGCGAGCGCTCGAAGCAACGGTATATATCGAAGCCGAGCGGGTTGGCTAGTCCGTTCGGATCGTTGCTCGTGCGTGTGCGTGTTCGTCAGTGGGGCAGTGTTCTCTCGTGCAGCAGTAGGCGTATAGTGAACAACATCGTTGCTGTCGCTCGGGCGACGCCATTGTGTATCGCCCGTTTCGTCTCGTCACTTTGTCCACGCTTTCGATCGGATCTGCTGCTCGCGAGCCCCCCGCAGTTCTTTCCGCCCGCTATCTCGCGATATTCGTTCCTCGGGCGTCGTAACGCGTTTATTGCACCTGGTGACGCGGGTAATCGTGCGTGATCGCGGAAGTGTTACCCCCCCCCCCCCCCCAACCTAAAGTGAAGAAACTAAACGTTGATCAGAGCCAAGGAAGATCCTGGGTAGCTTTGGAAACACGCGCCCAAGGAGGCCAATGGCTGCCCGCACTATGACGCGGCGATCACGGGAAAATCCGCTCGACTGATCGGTCGGTCCACCACGCTACGAACTACCCCCCTCCCCCCAGTAATGAGGAGACCCGGACAGAAGGATCGCCGAGCACGAGGCCGCCCGACCCACGCAACCTGAGGAAAATAAAGTCGCCGGAGGCGAGGTCGTCGTCGGGTGGCTCCAAGCACCATAGTCGTCGGAAGCTTCAAGCCGAAAGCCAAGCCAACAACGAAGGAGAGCGCGTACGCGGCGAACTCGCGGCGTAGACGCCACACGGTACGAAAGCCTCACACACGTACGTACGTGCGCGCATTGACTCGGACTTACGCCGAGTAGGCCGCGGACTCTCGCGTCGCCGGGTGCAAGGTACACAGGTGCAAGGTGCGCGGGTGAAGAGAGAGAGAAAGAGAAAGAGATCTCAGAGTCTTGCTCTGTCCGATTTTTGTTTCGTTAATTAGCGCGATAAAAATGGACGGCAGCACGGAACAGTCGTCGAACGTGACTGTGCAGACCGGAAGTGGCGGCAGTGGTAAGAAAAATTCGAGCGGGGGACTGAAGGAGCCGAGCGCACTTAACGGGCCGAAGAAGAGCGTCGAGCTCGAGGCTGATGAGGACGCGAACGAAACGGCCGAGGCGACCGCGTCATCGCCATTGCTCGGCAACCCCGTCAACGAATATCGTCATCGTACTACGAATACCAATGGACAACAAAATCACACGCTCGCCGCCGATAGACCTGATAATCCGAACAATACCAATTGCTTCAACAATGGCAAAATCGTCACTCATCCGAGCGCTTATCATCTCAGCCCGATACCCTCGCCACCGGGGTGTGGCTGCGTCATCAGGCCTTCCAGTCCCGAAACTGACGAAATCACACTCAGCATCACACCCACCACGGGCGGACAATTCGATCTCACCGTCGATCGCAACGAGACCATCGAGAATCTCAAGAAAATCATATCCAAGAGACTCAAGGTCGCCAAAGAAAGGATCTGCTTGTTGCACAGAGAGAGGTGAGTAAGAGGATTGTGAGAACTTTCGGTGATTGTGGGCTTGTGGAATGCACGGAACACAAGGGGAATTTCGTTCCGCGCGGAAGCATCTGGCCAAAGTCGGGGAGTTTTGGAAATTTATGGGGAATTTTTTCGAAATTTTTGCAAACTGAAAATTATAAAAATACATATTTTTGTGTATTTTAAATATTAATGTTATTCTCCATTGTATGCAAAAAAAAAGTGACGTCAGTGCCAAACATTGAAAATTCCAAAACCAACAGCTAATTGACTCTAAAGCTACTATATATGCATCTCATTTGTCGATACACAACTGCACAATTATTATTGTAGATAAGTGTTTGTAGTTATTTTTTTTACTATTGGCACCACATATAAATTTTTGTCTATCATACAGAACAGGTTCTGTATTTGCTTTGGAGGTATTTTTAAAAAATAGTGTTTAAATTGTTTTTCGAATTTTCGTTAAAAAAAATTCTTTTAATCTTCGATATTTTCATATATTCGATCTTCAAAAAATTATGTTCTTTATTTGACCCCATTCTTCCTGGAATATTTGCAAAACCTGGAGAAGTCCCGAAATTTTGGAAAATCTCTGGCATTTTTCCACAACTTACTTTTTACAAGGATTACGAAAAATGAAAGCGACTTGAATTGAAAAAAAAAAATTGAAAAGCATTAAAATAAATATTTTTGTATACTTTAAATATTTATTTCATTTTTTATTAATACTTAAAAAAAATTATGTCAGTGCCAAACATTGGAAATTTCAAAAACTAAAAACTACTTTACTCTAAAGATATATATATATATATATATATATATATATTTGCATTCGACTTGTCGATACACAACCGCACAATTATTATTTTTTGACTTTCGACTATATTCTTATATTTCGGGAAGGGTCAACTCAAATCCTGCAAGACAAAAATAATACCAACCGAAAAAAACTGTTTGGGTTTTTCCTAGGAACTTCGAATACGAAAAAAAAATCGTCCACCGGTCCACTTTCCTCCAAACGGCCTGAACTTTTTTCACACGCAGACGCATCTGTTTCGCTTCAAATTTCACTACAGCCAGTTTCAGAACCATGGATGCCGTTTTATTGCTTTTTTATGCGGCGATTGGTCGTTGTATTTTGGCAGGCGGTTGAAAAGAGAATCCTTTGGATCTTTCATGAAATTATATATTTCATGAAAAATTAAATTAATATATTATATTAATTTAATATAATATAGTTCTAGCTTGCACATTGGTCATTTTATTGCAAAGATTCATAATTGATCTTTCAACATTTTTATCGACTATGCAACTTCGTTGCATTACAACGATGCAAACTTCAAGACCATGAAAAAGGTCGATCTTGGAGATTTTTTTCTGATGACAGTGTTGGGATGCCGGGTTCGTTTCGAGTTTTTTTTCATGGGCAAATATTGATAAACAATGGAGTTATTATTTAAAGAAAATGCCGCCGTTTTTGTTATCTTCCCAAGTTTCCTTTAGCAGATCTAAGCTACGAAAATCAGGAAAACGTTTTTTAAAATCCTTATTCAGCTATCTACAACCTAAATCGGCAAAAGATGATTTTAATTAATAATATAAATGGGAAACGAACAAGAATTTTCATTCCATTCTGATTGCAACCTTCGACACCATCGGATACTTTTCTGAAATGTTTATAATCAGAAAAACAGCAAGCTGTATTTTTGGACTTTGGACCAAATCGTTGTTGAAAATTGAATCCAAGACCCTACCATATAAAAAAAAGGCAAAACAAATCGCGCTCTTGAAATTTCAAGTTAATGCAGACTGTTCAAATTGAATCGAACAATGAAAGGAATATTTTGATGCAGATAATGATGATAAGGTGTTGAAGTTTGCATCGTTGGAGTGCAACGAAAATTCTTATTTAAAAATTTTTTATTTCGTTATTGGTATTGCTGCACGATTTTTTAAAGCACGTTTCGGTTGTAGGTTTCGAAGCGAGCAACCCAAACGACGTTTGCATTGTTGAAATGCAACGAAAGTCAATCTTTTTAGTTGCTCGCAAGTTTTTTGGCCGATCTGGACTGCAAAAATCACTCAAACGTTTTTCGTATTCTCATTCAGGATCTACGACCGTAAATTGCAAAAAAAACTTTGGATAACGAAACAAATAGAAGAATAAAAAAATGGAAAAAATGTTGCGTTCCAACAATGGAAACTTTAACATCACCCTAAAAAATGTTTGTCTGAATCCCGTAGTTCAAATCTGCCAAAAGAAATTCGAGAAATGAAAAAAAAAAAAAAAAAAAATGCATTGCAACGATGCCATCTTCAGTTTCGTGTGATGATAATTATCATTATGCTAGAATACAGTACCAATACGAATGCATTCACCCGTATGAGTTGTGTGCCTAAATACATACACACGCACACAGAACAATTAAATTAAACAGCAGCTGCTTGGAGGCGAGAGAGTGTGGTTCGCGACACGTGGAAATGATAAAGCGCGGTCGAGCCGCTTATTATCGTTAAGCATACATTCCGGACAATTTTTCATGGTCTTCGGACCGAAAAAAAATAATTAACTCAATACAGTAACGTAATCGTCGATAAAGATAAAAATATGAAGCATTGAGAAATAACAGCACAGTGATACGAGAAAATGGCCGATGGCAAAATGCGCCGAATGAAATATTAAACAGATGAATAAAAGAATCGACCGAATTAATCGAGCTTTTTCGAATTCCTATTCTTCATTCACGTGGCGACTGTTTCCTCGATCGAGGACACCCTGTACCATTGCTTGTTTTGTTTTTTTAGTCTTTCACGTTTGTTCAGCGTGCAACGCGTACACGCGAAGGCGATTACGACTAAATGGAAACGAGAATAAAATAAGAAGAAAGAAGGAAAGATCGGGCAAAAAGAATCGGTTTCGTGCATCGGAGAAGAGATTAAAGTCGTTCGGTATCGGGTTCTTCAGGATATGTATATGTATATAGTCACATTTTTCGGGGTATCGAGTGGGTCGAAGGTATCCGTGGGCGTCGCTGCTCACGCGGGACAGAATAAAGTCCTTCCATCTTGGCGATCTTATTCCCTTCGTTCTTATTCACGAGCCAACCGATCCCTCTTGACGCTATACGAGTCCAACGACAAAGGCGACGGAATACGTATCGCACCACATCGCATATGCCGTACGCAAAGCCTCGCACAGTAAACAGTACAAAGGTGACACGAAAAATGCCCGAGGAACTCACGATAATTCGATGCTACACCTCTGGCAGGTTGTGTATACAGGGTGATTCGTAAATCGAGTCGGGGATTCGGTGAATCGGTAGATCGGGAAATTCTATAGAGAAAAGTCCTCATCCGTTTTCCGATCCGATGCGCCGTTGCTGAGATACGCATTAATACGCGGCAGCCAATAGGGCGCGCCGAACAACTTGCCACCACGTTGCGAGCCTATGCGACGCGAGAGGGAGGGGCGGCCCGCTCGCTCGTTGGACGGCGCCCGCGGCCCACTCCGCTCTCTTAGCGGTCTCGGCGCACCGGAGTGGTTATTGTTAATTTATTGATATCTCAGCAACGGTGCGTCGGAGACAAAAACGGATGAGGACTTTTCGCTTCGAAATTATGCCGTCCATCTGGCTAGTGAAGTTTCGACGCGATCTCTCGGATACACTGGGTATATTTGTGCAAATAGTGGGTAGACTTGGCCAGACGAACAAGTGCCAGCGATGCAACACAACTGTAGAAATTATGCAAATATTGCAGTCATTTCGAGCTGTGCTTCGGTATACACGTTCGTATGCGGGAAAAAAAACATGAATTAATTGAGGAACGAATTTCGATACGCAACACTTCGTAAAGAATTGAGGTTATTTTGGGTATATCAATGTATACAATGGGCCCGTATCCGATGTCGACGAGTTCGAGGTTACCGAGAGATCGGTTTTGTAAATATATATTATCCGTTTAATGGGCTATGGATACAAATAAATACACGATTCTCGGTCGACGAAATTTTTTTTCCCTCGCACGCTTCGTTCGACGAGAATTAAAGGAGGAAAACGTTCTCGAATATCTCGAGGTACTCTCGAGTGGAACACTCGAGTGCTGTTGACCACTCGAAAATTCATAGCTTTTTTATTTGTTCTTCACGTTCATCCAAGCGAAACGTCCTTTTCTAATCTCTTTCGATGCTGCCGGTTTTTTTTTTATCTTTTGGGAAAAATCGAAACTTTTGGTGGATTTCTTTACCGGCGGTTCGTGCGTCATTTCGCCTTAATTGATATCGAGTGCTGGAGGATTCGTTCGGGGCGAGGCATCAGACGAAACGAGGCTGTCTCAGAGCTGGGACGAGAAAAGGAGGGTACGAGAATAAACGAGGATGGAAAAATAGACCACTCGCTCTATTCCCGGATAGGCAGGTCACTTTTTCTCTGGCTTTGCCTCTCCTCTCCCCCCCCCCCCTCCCCTCTCGCTCTCTCCCGCCTCGTATTTCTTTTTCTCGATACCCATTCACAAACGTCTTTGTATTCTCCGGACTTCAGAGAGCTCACCCTATACATAATATACATGGGGAATACCATTTCCTTACACCATCTTCAAATTTTCGTTTCTTTGTCATTCATATCCGAGTAAAAAGTGTGAGAACTTTTTCCCCGGCGCATACGCGTTTTCTGCTCCCCTCATTATGTCCCCATATCGTTATTGAATTACTATGAAATTACTGCGAGAAATACCATAAAATTATTAAACAAAGAATAACCTGAGATTACATGGCAAAATTACCAAGATTTCGGAAAAATCCCAAACGAACCCAAACGACTACTACAAAATAACTTTTAAAAAACCATAAAATTACCAAAATATAAAATTAGACGAAAAAAATGAGTCAAATTACACAACAAAAACCCCAAACGAACCCAAACAAATACTACACTTAAAAAAATACCATAAAATTACCAAACAAACTATAAAATTACTAAAATTCCTTACCCAGCAAATATCGGCATATAGATCTTTCACTGGAAAGTTCCGGGACACGGAAATTGCCTGTCCGCTTTCTTCAACCGCCGACAGCCTAAACAAACGTTGAAATTTGTACCCAGCATGGGAAATTTTCCCGTCGAGACTTTCCTACCTGATGCCTGCCGCTATCGAAAAGAGTTTTGCAGTCCTTTGGATTTCGAGAAAATATTCGAAACACATTGTTCCAACGATAAATAATAAATATAAATAGTAGATAGCGCCGATAGGTTGAAGATCATAATAAATAAAAATAATTGATTTAATAATTTTTCATTACAATGATTAAATCAATTATTTTTATTTATTATGATCTCCAACCTATCGGCAAAGGGTAGAGAACATGAAGCTGGAGTCTATTCCGTCCGTCTTAGTACCTTTTCGTGGAGCTACCCACGATGAAACGAAATTTGAAATGTTGTTCCGGCAACACGGCTTATCGAGTACTCGACATAAGACGAGTAAACGTCGGGTACGACTATCCCCGTCCGACCACGGTTACTCGAAAAATTCGGGTACTCGGTGCCGAGTCATAGTCTAATTACCCGACAAATTCTGCTACCCGCAGACCCCTGTAAAATAGAAATAAAAATTCTAGTAGTTTATTACCACCAAAAAATAAAATTGAGACACCTTTTGAAAAAGGGTGTAATACCCTATTATGAAAAAAAAAGACCTATCTAATAGTGTTAAATGCTATATCACATATATGAGTTTCAACAAAATCGAAAGCGGACACTCAAGTGATGTTCCTCGTGAGTCAATAATGCCTAACAAGCATGTAATTTGAACGAACAAAAAGGCCCCCACGTTATCGGAAGTTGAGGTGTTAAAAAAACGCACAAAAGTTTGCGGACCAACGCGAGGCCAAAGTGACAAGAGTAGTCGACAATTTCGCGAGGCTCGCGAGGCCACTCGATATTCGTCCATCCATCGAGATTCCCGAGGAATAATGAAATGGCGCGTTGTTCGTCGGCCCGCGCATCGCCGGGCTCGTGTTCTCGCGATGTGGCAACGCACGATCTCCTCTTTGTGCTCGTGCGAGCGGGTCCAATTCGAGAGAGGCTCTCCTCGCAGGTATATCGACACACGACGGGCTGGCGTTGCTTGCGCCTTCGTGAGTGACCCTTGCCGGGGCGAGAGAGGAAGGACGGGCGGCGGCGGCGGCGCGGTGGGGTGCGACGACCGGGCCTGCGTACAGAGGAGTCCAAGGCGCACAGGGACAGGAGAGAGTGAGACGGAGAGAGAGAAAGAAAGAGTTTGGTAAAATCGTGACTCAGCCGACTCCGAGACGCCCCGAAAAAAAAGGTTCGATCGTTGAAAATTCGTTTCTTGAATTCGTTAAGGGGGGAGACACCTTTCGGCGAGGGAAAAACTACTGATTTTCAATATTAAAAAAAAAAATCTTCACTATTTCAAAACTTTGGGTATACTTTGGCCGTTACATGATATTTTTTTGCAATTCAGGACACGCTACCGTCGAGAGGCATGAAAAATGCACGAACTTCGGTATTTTTTTCTTTTATACAAAATAAACGGATGTTGTCAGACGACGTGGCACGTAGCGTCGGCGGGATTAACCCGAAAAAAAACCAACGATGATTCTTCTTTCATTAACACTCATACACAGAACATGAACCAAGAAAAAGGGAGAAATGTTGAAAATCGATAAAACGGTACGCTTTGAAACAAAAATATTGAGTTTTCCGAAGAAAAAAAATGGTTGCATTTTGCGATAAAAAAAACTGTTTATTAATTCTCGAAAACATTTGGGTTCATGTTCTAGACGATAAGGTTAGAAAGATTTACACAAATTTTCATCGGAATTGGTCCATTAGTTTTTGAGCTATACGTCACGCTAGTTTTGAAAATGCAGCTTAGAAGACCGTGCCATACGTTCGAGTGGAAGACGTGACTCATCACCGCCTAGCCACAAGCTAGTAAAGTTACGTTTCGAATCGCCATTGGGTAGCCGTCTTAGCTATTGACTACCCAGCCTTGTAACGCTTTGATCCTTTAGTGACCGAATACAAAAAATTAGATGGTGACTAGATAGAAGGAAATATCTCACTTCTGTATAATATTTTTACCCTAGCCATGACTTCGTTTTTTTCAGCTAAGTGACTAGGAACAAATGGTTAGGTGGCGATGAGATAAAAAATCGCGGCTATATATCTATATTCGTGATGTTTTTGCACATTATTTACATCATTGGACGCTTTTACGATATTCTTCGTTGTTCGTCAATAAGGGTTATGATATTTGCGCTGTAAATATATGAATGGTTCAATTTTAAATTATGTCAGACAAACGTTTACGCCGTAACGCGTTTTCGACCCCGGGACCTCTGGGCGATGAGTTGTGACGTTGTCCACTGAGCCGGTTCTACTTGTTTAATTTCTACATCTTCCTATCGTCAACATATGGTACAATAAACAATGTTAGATTATTGAAAAATGGGTGGATTAACAAATGTAAATGACATCGGATCAATGACTTAGTTGCGTTCGCATTGAGAGCGGTAATCTCATAGAATTACATAACCTTAAATTGTATTTGTCAGATCATTTATTGCAGCTAGTGCGGCCGCGGTTGGCTAGTGTTGGCTACATGGAGCCTAGAGGGAAGGACACCGAACGGGCATAGGAGAATTGTAATAAATTTGGACCCTGAAAGCGACGAAAAAGATATATGTCGGTTGTAGTTCGAAATTCAGCCACTAGCGCGCTTGTGTTGTCAGTATAGGATATGAAGTAAGGCATTGGTGATGCCATGAAGTGAGGAGTATTCGTTATCGACCCTCGGTCATTGCTGAAATAAGGATATATTGTCTTTTAGTGTTTACACGCCGACACATTATTTCCATTTTCTTACGTGCGAAAAAGTGTAGTGATGAATTCGAACAGAAGAAAATCGGGAACCACTATTCCCTATGTTTTTAAGAGTGCTCTTTTGAATGGTGATGGTTGAAATTGCGTCAGAAAAAATGTAGCCATATAAAAATCGAAAATACGCGAAAAAGGCGTTATTTTTCGATGACGTTTTTTTTTAAATCGAGGTTATGTTCTCTTTCGCTTTTTTTTCATGCTTAAAACCAATCAATATCGCGACCTCGATGTCCGAACTAAAAATACGTGAGGTTTTAACAATTTGGTAAGCCACAATGGCGACCAGAATGAAATTTTTTCCCGAAACTTGACGAATTTCTTTTTCGAAAACTATAGACTGGAGCGAAAATTGTCCAAGAACAAAAATGTCTTACATTTAGTCAACGAACACTCTTAATTTTTTCAAAAGAACCAGATGCCATATTTTATTTTTAAGAAAATTACGAAATCGAAATTTCGACAAACGTCGTGAAAAGTCCAAAAAAATTCGATAGCATTCTATGACTCATCCTTATAATATTCTTATGTAGAACATTTTTGGTTAAAAAAATATGGCAGCGAAAATGAAATTTTTTTCTCCGAAACTTGACGATTCACATTTATATCTCGTATCCTGCCCGGTATATATTACCGCGCTATCCGAAATACGCTCCTCTCTCTCTCTCTCTCTCTCTCTCTCTCTCTCTCTCTCTCTTTTCTCAGTCTTTCTCTGTCATCCTATACTAGCGACAACAGCACCACCGCATAGACCTATATCTTTTTCGTCGGTTTTAAGGTTCACGTCCATGGTACAGCGTTCGGGCTCCTTTACTCTAGGCTCCATGGTTGGCTAGGTCATGGCGAGATACCTACTTGAGAATTTTTGCATTCGCAACGCCATCTGTAACTCAAATTGCTTAGCCAGCCATGAGTCGTTGGCACCCCTTGGCTAGTGACTGCCCAGCCGATCTTGTTCACAAATGACAAAAGGTGGTTATATGACCACGTGTACTTACACGTGGTCACATAACCACACTTTGTCATTTGTGACCAAGATCGGCTGGGCATTGACTAGCCAAGGGGTGCACAGCCGCAGTTAGCTGGCGAGATACCTACTTCAGAATTTTGTCATTCGCAACGCCATCTGTAACTCAAGTTGCTCAGCCAGCCAAGAGCCAATCGCTTGATAGAACTACACGTAGTCACATAACCTCACTTTGTCATTTGTGACCAAGTTCGGCTGGGCAGTGACTAGACAAGGGCTGGATAACATAACATTCACAATATTACTAGCTCATAGAGCGCCAACCATTGGTCACTTCGTATGAGCTCAATTGGGCGAGCCAGTTACTAGGTCGTAACCCAGACAGGCTAGCACAATTTCTACTCGGGCATAGGCAATTTTTAAAGATTAATAAATAAAAAAACTTCTATGTAACAGCTAAAAATAAGGAGTTTGAAGTTTGCATCTTTGGAATGCAACTTCTTTGAATTTTTTTCTCTACTTTTCTCATTGTCCAAAGTCTTTTTTTTTTATTACCGTCGTAGACCTCTAATAAAGATACGTAAAAACATTTGTGTGATTTTTGTAATTCATACCGGCCAAAAAACTTTCGAGCAACTCAAAAGAATTGACTTCCGTTCCATTTAAACGAGGCGAACTTCAAAGTCGTGAAAAATAGTAATAGAAGATACCCTAAGTCTACAAAATGATGAAATCTTTGCTTAAAAAAAATCATGAAAATCAACAAATTCTTTCCTCGCCCAAATGTATCTCTCCCCTCAACGTATACACGCGCAGCGCAAGAAAAAAAGGATAAATTGCAGTGGGCGATCTGCTCCATCACAAAATTCGCCATAACTCGGTCAAATATTAGAATTTTAACAAAATCTTCGCTGCTAATTGACGTTAAGACCGTATGCTATAAGCCTTGGCGATAAGAAAAATCGCCCTTTCGTTAGTCTAGAGCCCAGAAAAGGTGGTGAATTTCGACACTTTCTCATGACTACCCAATTGATGGGATGAGCATATCGTTCGGTAGCCTTCACTCTACATATCTTCAAGAACCATGACAAATTTTCTCACAAGATTTCCCAACAAAATGGCAGCGCTGAAGTTCAATAAAGCAAGTCACCTTTGTCCGACAGTGTCCTGTGGCAAGTCTTCTCTTCCAACTTTCCCCCGAAATAAGATCTCTTCAAATAAAATTTGCCTCCGAAGTACGTAGGAAACAAAAAAAAAATCGACATTCCATAAAACACAGCATGGGCGAAAAAAATCGGTTTTGGGTAGAAAAAAAAATCATTTTCTCCGGAAATAGATTTGCACACAAAAAAATTCCCATCGTACTTCAATGTAAAATGTTACGAGGTTCCGAAAGAAAAAAAAATCAAGTCACTCGTCGAAGAATTGACGATGCAATGTAATTAACATTTAGTTTTGATTAAATAATGTCTTAAATTGTTTCTATTCGCCAATCCGCCAGCTGCATATCGCTACAACAAAAAACAAAAATTACCCTGAAAGTGTCCCCGTAGAATTCGCCCTCGAGCCTCCCTGTAAACCCAAACATCTTTGCCGGCTCCGCTCTCCTCTCAGGCATCTAGCAATAAATATCGAGCTTTCTCCCCCGGGAGTGCTCGCAAGCGGCAGCAGGGCTCGCTTCTTGCAAAGAATGGCGATTCTCTCTCTCTCTCTCTCTCTCTCTCTCTCTCTCTCTCTCTCTCTCTCTCTCTCTCTCTCTCTCTCTCTCTCCCCCCCTTTCTAAATAAATAACTGACTATATATGTGTACATGTGTATATATACAGGGTGACCTGTTATGATTGGATAATCCTGCAACTGTCGATAGGCCAGATCATGTCCTACTATATGCTAGAAATTCAGTTTACTAAACGCTCCACGGTTTTCGAGATTTTGGGCTTTACGTAATTAAAAAAAAATCATCTGCTTTTGGTTTTTCGCATGCCATTTCTACAAATGATATAGATCGACAATAACTAAGCTACTTTTTAACGTAATTGGAACGATGTGTGTAGTACTTTTTTTTTACACCGCAGGCTATCAAAATCAGATGTTCGAATTGTATGAAAATTCTCCATAAGATCTTTTTCCATAAAGTTTCCTCAACATTTAAGGTTAAAACGAAGACTCTTCTAGGTAAAACAAAGAGCCAAGAGTATTTAAAAAAAAAACCGGCTCGAAAAAAGTTATCATTTGTAGAAATGGCATGCGAAAAACCAAAAGCAGATGATTTTTATCTCGAAAACCGTGGGACTTTTACTAAACTGAAATTCCAGGATATAGTAGGACATTATTTGACTTATTGACAGTTGCAGGATTATCCATTCATAACAGGACACCCTGTATGTATAGGGGGGTTGAAATTTTGGTAATTTCTAGTTAGGCCCTAGAAAATCCATTTCATATCTAGTAACTCTGACTTAGGCACCAGAATTTTCACCCCACATTTAGTAAACTTCGAATTATTAAACAGACTATTCCATATTTGAAATTACACACACACACGCGCGCGCGCACGCATATATATATATATATGAGGAAGCGAAATAGCCCCGGGAACACGGCTGTTTCACGTCGTATGAATCGTAATGAGCCCGAGTCTCGCGTGTGTAGGTATAGAGGCATCCCTCTCGCTTTTAGAAATTCAAGACTGGGCGTGTACGCTCCGCCGGGCTCGCTAAAAGGGCACTTGTAACGTATGCGTTCACCCCCTCCTCTCTCTCTCTCTCTCTCTCTCTCTCTCTCTCTCTCTCTCTCTCTCTCTCTCTCTCACTCACTCTCCCGCTCCATACGTTCACACAACGGATTAGTACGATTTCCGTTCGAATATTCGTACTCGTGGGGGTTTGGCAACTAAGCTAGTCGCGAGTCTCGCATCGTGACGCGGGGACGACGATTGTTGTGTATGCGAGAACGTGCAAGGGCGCAGGTCCGCAAAAGCTCACACATGGCGCCACACGTTGCACGTAATCATAAGCTGCAGTCGCGGGCGGCGTAGCCGCCACATCGATATCCTCGCGCGGTGGCGCGTCCCCCTGTAATGTGGGCTCTATAATTCCAACCGATCTATTTTATACACACACACACATATATATAATAGATGGTTCCCCTAGAGAGCATACAGGGTGCGTCGTTGCGAGCAAAACGCTTTTTCTTTAAGGAGGACTGTAGACTGTTTTTTTTTGTCTACTAGATTATTCATATGGGATTTGGAAAAAAGGTATGTTGTTAAGCACACGTTGAACTTATTCCGAGTAAATTTTTTTTTGAAAATACAAATTGAACAACCTACGTAGCCGTTTAATTTTACACTGCGGTGATCCCTTAAGAAGAAAAAAAAAAGCGTTTTGCAAGCAATGACGCACCCTTTGTGCTCTCCAAGGGAGCTCCGACGATCGTGAATCAACCTGTACATTTACGCACACGTAGGCACACACAGGAATGTACTGTACAAACGTGGGTGGATCGGTTCGGTCGCGAGGACGAGAGCAAGAAGGGTAGGGATGAAAGCGATCGTGGGAGTCGACCGCACGTTACTGCACAAGAACCCCCCCAACTCTCTTCCTCGATGAATCGCTTTTCCATAATGCTTTCATTTCTTGTTCCCTTTTTCCCCCAGGTCCCTCGACGTCGTCGAGAGACGCTGGCGTAGAAAAAAGAAAACGCCACGAGGGGGGTATGGAACGCCATTGGGGGAGGTAGGAAAGAGTGAAAATCTCTTTGGACGGCTGTGCACGAGGCCGGCACAGGGTCGTTTCCTATTCTTCGATAGAATTATTAGCTTCCGAATTAAACGGTTTTTAAATATTTTTAAACATTGTTCAACATTTTTTAAACATGGTTAAATATTTTTAAATATTTTTAAACATTTTCTCAGGCGTTGTTTGCAAAGTCATTATCACCATTCGATTCAGCGATATCCAATTACCCTTAGATCAATTTTGCGCATTTATACCTAAACGTACTTACTTTCATGATTATTGCCTGGACTAGTGTGCGGGAGCGCTGCCGATCGAGGTCGCACGAGCATAGAAAGAATCCAAGTGTGCATGTGTGTGGGTGTGTGCGTATGTGAGAAAGAGAGAGAGAGAGGGAAATAAATAGCAGGGCTTTTCGGTTGGGAAAATCCACGCGGGTGCGCAGGCCCCTAAAATGCCTAGGGCCCCTTGTTTCCTGCTGTTCTTGGGTGCCTTCTACCGAGACACTCTGACGTGAAAGAAATACTATTGGCGGGTCTGCATAAGCCTCGGGCCGAAAAAACGGGACGATTTCCAATATTTTTTTTTCCGTCGAGAGTATTTGGATGACGAGTATTTAGATGAGGTCGGGATTTTACACGTTATTCATACGTAGTCTTGCCTAGCTTGGGCTTTTTTATTGTTGAAAAGTAAAACAATGGAGTTATTATTTGAGATACCTTTATGCTGCCGTCATATGGAAGAAGCCGGAATCTACGAAAAAAAATCGAAAAAGCCTTTTGGTACCATTGGTACAGTACAAAATTTCCCATCGTTGCGTAGTTGGGGGACTTCTGCTTGACCATCGTAGAAATTGTCACTAAAGCACTATTCACTATTACTATTATTTTTTCATTTTTTTCTCTCTCACTAAACAATATTTTTCATTTCTTAATTCATGTTTAACAATTTTTTTCTCTTTTTCTCTCTCTCTGACAGACATGCCTCTCTATTTATTTGTCTGTCATCCAGATCTGAGCTATGTTTAAAGTTTCAAGTCTCTAGCTCATCCGGAAGTTAGTTTAAAATCGGTCGCAAAAGTTTTACCGAACAGACAGACAAGAAAGAGCGAGTTAAGGAATTACGCTGGTTTCGAAGCCAAAAAAAGCATATTTTCTCTATTAAAAAAGAATAATATATTAATTATTTTATTCTAAATATTAAGCACATAAAAGGGCAACATTTCAACAATATTTTTGAAAAAAGTCATCCAAAAATTTGGGAAATTCAGCCAGTGGGACGTGGTTTCCGGAACCCCAAAAAAAAAGTGTCCTCGTGGTGGTCGGGATAACTTATGATGGCTTTATCTAAAATGAAAACCCAAATGTTTTCTGTTAGTAGATAAGTATAGCTCGGGATTGAACGAAGGATCTTTTTAAAAATTGAAATTTGAATTTTTGGCAGTGTTGTATGCAAAATAGTTCAATTTTTGGTACACTTTACCCTACGCATAGCCCTGTAGAATTAGTTGTAATAAAAAAAAAACCATCGCTCAATCACTAGTCAACGCTATTTTGAAAAAGTGTGCAAAATTTCAATAAGATCGGTGCATTAGTTTTTGAGAAATCGTGTCCACCGACTCCAAAAATAGTGTTTTGAGAAAAATGCGATGTAACTGCGTCGCTCCCGGCCGGTCTTTCCCAACGGGGGGAATTCCCAAAGGCCCTTTCTCTCCTAGACTTTTACTCCGATTGACTTGAAACTTTGAGAGAATATTTTAGACATAATGTATTATTAGAGAATAGGATTTTTAAAAAATGTTTTTTTTTTATTTATACTTTCAGATCCACGTAAGCCCTCAATAAAAGCGTGGTAATAAAAAGGGCTCTCGTTGCGTTCCAACGAAGCGAACTTCAACACCATGGCTCTAAAACTACAATAGAAAAATAGTATTTATGAAATTTCAAGCCTATGCCGACCGCCCAATGCCAATACACAGACCCTCGCACATACACACACACACCTACATAGATATCGTTAAATACATGGTACATTTTTATCTAACCATACACATATATATATATATAGGTGTATAGGTCGCATCAATGTAGCAAACAAAAGGTATATGTGGGTGTGCACATTCACACAAGTACGCAGAAGATAAATATAGAGGCATATTTTGGGATACGTAGGTGGTATATGCATAGTTATAGACTTGGTACGTCTCCAGGTACATGGGCACTATACACGTAGCTACATACGTGGTGTATCTTTAGGTATACAGCAGGTAGGCAAACAGTGCCAGTTTATATTCGAGGTATGTGGGCAGTACGCAAGCGACAACTTGGAACACACACACATATAAAAAAAAACTTTACCAAGGTAACCGTGTGGATGAACGGAAGGAGTTTTGAAAAAACTTGCAGGTGTTGCGAGAAAAAGATTTTTTTTCTAGCACATTGACTCTTATATTTCTATACCTCCCTCCCTCTCTCTCTCTCTCTGTATTTTCTTTGTCGCTGCATTTTCGTGCTGTAGAGAAATGACGCGAAAAGAATTGTAACCTACAAGAAGAGCATTTTTATTCCGGGATTCGAAAAAGTAGACCGTGAATTTGATAAGCCCGTTGGGTCTGTCTCAACGGGCAACGAAATGATATTTTTTTCGTACTGCCCAATGGTAGGAGACAATTGCAGACTATCGACAGTTGCAGGATTATCCATTCACAACAGGACACCCTGTACATAGATAATAAAAGAAATATAATAAAAAATAATAATATATTTTTACTTCCTGAATATACATATATATTCACGCACAGACTGTAGGTTTGCGCGTAGTTATGTGTACGCTTAGTCGCTATACGAGTAGGGACGCACGACGGAGGCGTTGCTAAGGAAAACGACAGTATATCCGCAGGTATATAATAATGTTGGCACAAGGCAGAGCACATATAACGCCGTATTATATACCGTTGCATATAATACGAGCTACACACGAGCTACGAGCCGCCGCCACCACCACAATCGTCGTACTATCGCGCTTTTTTGCTTTATCGTCTCTGCTGCTTCTTCGTGAACAAGCGACGGCGGTTCGGCTGCTGCTTCCTCGCATCCTCGACTCCACCTTATCCCGAAGTCCACAGTTTCAACGCTGCCATATTTTTTTTCTCCTTGTTTTGGTTCTCTCTCTCTCTCTGTTTTTCTTGACTTCTCTTTTTCGATTATCGTGTGGCACGCCGCAATGGCGGAGGCGTCACGTCGCACGATGTATAGTAAAGGTGCCCCGAGAAAGGAACGAGACGCCGCGAACGGTCGTCACGTGGACCACACGGGATTGCCAACTTGGCGAGATTTTTCCGATAAATCGATCGGTTTTTGCAATGTATCCCTATGGCGTTTGAAAGTTACTATATACGAAAAAAAAGTTCCAGTGCCCAACTAGGAGCTAGTAGATGTGAAATGGGATTTTTATTAATTAACTCGAAGTAACTAGATGTGACTTGGAATTTCTAGTGACTAACTCAAAGTTACTAGGTGTGAAATGGAATATCTAGTGAATAATAACTCTAAATCACCAGATGTGAAATGCAAATTCTAGTGCCTATCTCGAAGTTGCTAGGTGTGAAATAAAATTACTAGCGTATAACTAGAAATATACTGTATTTGAGATGGAATTTTTCGTGTCCAACTAGAAGGTACTAGCGATGAAAAGGAAGTTCTACTGTCTAATTAGAAGTTACCAGGTCTGAGATGGAATAACTAGTGACCACCCTCTAGTGACTAATTCGAAGTTTACTAGATGTGGGATTAAATTTCTGGTGCGTAAGCCGAAGCGACCAGATATGAAATGGATTTTCTAGGGCCTAACTAGATGTTACCAGAATAAAATCGATTTTCGAGTGCCCAACTATAAGGTACCACATACAAAGCGGAATTCGTGGCGACGAACTCAAAGTGACCAGAAATTAAATTGAATTTCTAATGCCCAACCGGAATCTTTCGAAAATGAAATTCCTCGTGCTTTGACTGGAGTTAATTTTTTGGTTACAAACCCGAACTAAAGTCGAATTTCTAGTAACTTCTACTTGAGAACTAGAACTAGATTTCTTGGGCCACAGGCTTCGTTACTGGACGTGGAGAGAAAATTGTGCAGCTCGAGGAGGAATAAATCAATCGCTGTGTCATTGAACAAATTCGGAGAATCTTTATTTCGAAAAATCGCAAACACGAAAATAAAAAACCATGTGCGAATTGAATATACCCATCGGCTCTTGATCTCTGTTCAATAATTATTTCTGTGGATTCACATCGGGGCGTCGTTCGCGACGCACTCGGTGAACTCTCGCCGATGACTAATCCCTTTCAAGCGGGTAACGCCCGACCTCTCTTTTCTCTCTCCCTCTCCCTCTGCCTCCTTATCTCCCGAGATAAGAGCATTCTAAAGAGTATCGCCCGCGCTGACGTAGCTGCTACGAGTACTTTTTTTCGCTAGCATTATCGACGGGATCGAAGGCGTAGCAAGATTATGGCGTTGCAGATAGGAACAAAAGAAAGGAAATACTTGTGACGAGATAACGAATGATAAACACACACACACACACACACACACACACACACACACACACACACACACACACACACACACACACACACATTTATAAATATTAGCCTTTGCTCGCTGCTACGATCGCGTGGATGTCGAGAATTTTCTTCACGGGTACGTGGCCAATGGGTTTTGGGGTCATATCTCATTAAAGATTATACGTACAGATATACCGAGGGCATTAAAAAGAACATTATGAGTACACGCTAAACAGAAATTTCAACATAATCTGATTTATCGACAGTTGCAGGATTATCCATTCATAACAGGGAAACCCTGTATATATATATGAGGCATTCCACGACATTTCGCTCGGCCGTGACCCTGACCATTTTTAATTTTTTTGATTTTTTAAAATAAAATAGTATGCTATGCAAGGAGTATTTTCACAATTTCTTAAATTTTTATCGCATGTATTTCAGAAGTTACAATTTTTCGAAAAATCTGAATTTCAGAAAGTCCGAAAATGTTCTAACGCCGATATCTCTTAAATTAATCGATATATCGAAAAATGTCGATAGATCGATTTTTTTCATATTAGTCCACACTTTCATAAAAAAAGGGGGGAAAAAATTCAAATCATCGTTGTCAACATTTTTTCAGCGTGTAAAGTGAAAACTATTTTTTTAAAAGATGATTGCCTTTTTTTTAATTCTCTAAAATAATATGATGAATTATATGAATTTTAACTATAATTTTTAATAAATTATATAATTTTTCCTTGTATTTTTTTCAACAAATTAAACTTTTTTCACGTACGTACTTCAAAGAGACTGTTTTATACATAGTCCGATCAATCCTCATAATTACGTCACCAAAAAGCAAAAACCCAAAAGATTAATTCATGTAACGATCGAAGTTAATGAAACTTTATTGCAATGAGTATATACTGCAAAGCTTCCTCTAAATGGCTGAAGGGCATATCGCGCGCCACTGTCCTTCCAAAAAAAATCAAATTTTCTCAGCTTCCACTTGACGCGGATCCAGTTGAGCCAAAGTGCAGGCAAACACCGGAAGCGTCAATTATCACACACCAAAGCGCTTCGGGGAAAAAATTTTCGGCCGTTCCAACGCCAACTTCGCTCAAACGGACAGACAGGGGGACAAAATTTCCACAAAAATCATACATATCGTTTCCACATCGTATTCCAACTCTACCAGCTTGACTTCAGCCTAAAAGAACGAATACGCGGACACGACAATTTGATATCAGAAAGCTGTGCATATACGTGTCTTCTCGAGGTATTTTTTTTCTCTGGCTCCTTTCACATTTTTCTTCGCTGCTCAGCCTTGTCCTGGCGACGACAAATCGCGCTACTCAAAGCCTAAAAATTGCGTGACCAAATAATACGCGCGTCTGACAGAAAAAGAAAACAGGATCGCGATTGTGGTTCAAGGCTTGCACACAATTCATCCCTCTAGGACGCGGTGGCTTTCTTTTATAATATGTACAGATGTACATATACTGCTATGTAGATGCGTAAGGCATGAAGGGCGAGAGAGAGAGAGAGAGAGAGAGAGAGAGAGAGAGAGAGAGTGCGAGGGAGAGTCGACACGAGAAAGGGAAGCATAGATTTGAAATAACCGTGACTGATTAGCCGAGGGGGTCACGTGGATGGGAATGGGACTCAAGGGGAAACCACCCGAGAGCACATCGGAGATCCGACCGTATCTCCATCTTGCTTCGCTTTTCACCCTTCGCATCCATCCTCATTCTCGTCGTTCACATACCTACGTGCCACGTATATATATAGAGAAATTTTATTTCCAAGTCTTCGACTTCAAAGAGCGTCCTCAAAACAGCCAGATGAGCTGATAGTCAACATTGTATAAAGACGGGTTTTAAATGTTCTTTCTATATATACAGCGTGCCCTGTTATGATCGGATAATTCTGCTACTGTCGATAGGTCAGATCATGTCCTACCATGTGCTGGAATTTCAGTTTAGTAAAAGTCCCACGGTTTTCGCCATTTTGGGCTTTACGTTATTTTTTGAGAAAATTCATTTGCTTTTGGTTTTTTGCATGCCATTTCTGCAAATGATACATTTTTCGACCCGGTTTTTTAAAAAATACTCGTGGTTATTCGTTTTATCTAGAAAAGTCTTCTTTTTAACCTCAAATGTTAAGGAAACTTTATGAAAAACGATCTCATGCAGAATTTTCATTTTGCCAAAAAAAAAATGTACCACGCATATCGTGCCAATTACTTAAAAAATTTGCTTATTTATTGTCGATTCATATAGTTTATAGAAATGGCATGCGAAAAAACCAAAAGCGGATGATCATTTGTAAAAAATAACATAAGCCTAAGATCTCGAAAACTGTGGGACTTTTACTAAACTGGAATTCCAGCATATAGTAGGATATGATCTGATCTATCGACATTTGCAGGATTATCCATTCATAACAGGACACCCTGTGTATGGAAAAAAGCCCAATTTGGCCATTTTTTTCGGGCCTATATATATGCGCGAGTATCTTAAGGGGCAATAGCTAGAAATAGATACATTTTTTGCATTTGAAGGGCAGACAGCTGTTCGTCTATCTATTTGACGTCGTTTGGCAAAGTTTCGACGGGATCTGAAGAGCCGTTTCAGAGATTTTTGGGTATCTATAATTGTTCTACCATACCGACCGCGATGAGGTGTCATTCCCTCTTAACGCTCCAAGATCAATTCCGAAAGTGAAGGCCTCATCGCGCAACGGCCCCTATAGCGGAAAGGTCTGTGCCTGCGTGCTGCCTCGGAGCGTCAAGCGCTTTTGTGGTCGATCGAGTGAACGCATCGTGTATGCGGGAGCGCGCGCGCGCGTGTGTGTGCGTATGTGTATGTGATGAAAAAATGTATACTTTGGCCTTCTCGGGCCCGCAGCAAAAAAAAATTCAGTGTATTACGAAGAGAAAAATTCTCGCGAAGAGTTCGCCTCGTAGGTCTCGCCTCGTAGGTCAATATAAAAAAGCGCCACGGGCCTTTTCTTCGAGTATAACTTTTTAGTATAACTTACGTGTAATTTTTATATTTATTTCACGTTTTCAAGGTGAGTTCAAGGTCAACTGTTTCTTTCAATGGGGATCGAAAAGGTGTCTCAAAGCGACCCGACATTTTTATTAATTAATGAAACGTATTATTTATTCGAAAAGTACACGAATGTCTTCATTTTAATATGAGGTACAAACATGGAGGTCATGTGTGGAACACAATATCCGATAAGGTCATTTTGAGACACCCTGTATATATAAAATACATCGAACACTTACAAATAAATATACTTTGTAGCGGCTTCTTATTCCACGTAGAAAAGACAGGTTACTTTGGTCCCAAACGTGTTTTTTATTCGGCCATTATTTTCGGGTAGTAGTGATGATGATAATAATAATAATAGGGTAGCACGTATGTCATCCGCGCCCGGAGAAAAAAATATACTCGGTCACCCATCCGAGTGTTGACCCAGGCGAATGCCGCTCGACTCTGGAGATCGCGTCTCCACAAGCGTCCGTTGGCAGCGAGAGGTTTAAAGAGCCGGAGGACCTAGCGCCGTGTCTGTCTTGGTTTCCGCCCTTCTCTCTCTCTCTCTCTCTCTCTCTCTCTCTCTCTCTCTCTCTCTCTCTCTCTCTCTCTCTTTCTTCTCCTCTTCTTGTCTTCTACTTCGCCGTGACCTTACTACAGTGCAAAACGCGCGTACATAAATATACATGCTCGATGTATCCGGTGTCTGCGCTTCACCGTGACCTTACTCTCCGCACGGTACACGAGATAGATCCTTCCTTGCCAATCTTGTAGAAAATGGTCGGTCCATTCCTGTTTTTTCTGGCCCGAAATTACGCTGGTAGATTAAGGGGGCAGATATCTCTAGGCGAGGAACAGAAAGCTGATTTTAATTATTTTTTTTTAGCGAATATTTCTTCATCATTTTTGAGACTTAGGGTATGTTTAATCACTACTTTGGGCTGTTGCGTGGTATTTAAAAAAATGTTATTCATCTTTGAAAACGGCCGGGGTACGGCACGGTCTTCCAAACGGGTTGCGGTGGGTGTTGTCGGACGGCGTGATACGTAGCGTCGGCGGGATTAATCCGAAAACAAACCAACAAAGATTTTTCTTTCATTAACACTCATACGCAGACCATAAGCCAAGAAAAAGTTCATGTTGGTGTAAAAAATGTACTACGCATATCGTGCGCATACATAAACAACAAACAACACACCACACACAGACCCAAACAACACACACCACAATACACTCAAACACAAAAAAACAAACTCCAACAAAATAGCCGTCAGAGAAGACGGACGTGTCTGAGCTTAACTAGCGAGTGCTATTATCCCTCTTAATATTACACACGAAAACTAAGTGTACAGTGATCCTCGCGAGGTGCTCTAGTGCTGCCGATGCTTGTACCATGGGAGAAAAAAGTGTTCGCAATAAAACCATCGAAGACGATGAGATGGAGGGTAGCCAGTGCAGTACTGAGGACCCATCACTTAACCATCAAAAGCCAATAAGCCCGACTGCTACTACGTCTCGTACACGTAAAGAACTAGAACTAACCCTCAGACGGGAGTCAAACAGCCATCCAGGGAGATCACCTCCTTGGCAAATAGTTCATAAAAAAAGAAACGCCCAAGAAGAGCCTCCAGCGAAAGCAACGAAAGTGACAGCGAACCAACTCATATCGTTAGCAAAAACAGGTACGCGCCTCTAGCCCACAACGCTGGATTACCAAACGAACTAGAAGTAAACACACAACAATCAATCGGTAAACGTAAATACCAACGAGCTGAACCCCCCCCCCCCCCCCCCATCTTCATTCCTGGAGTACATTCGATAAGCGAACTAGCAACAACATTGAGACAAGCAGTCACAAACGATTAGTATATTTACAAAACAATAAATAACAATGGACAGCTGGAAATTATGGCCAAGAGCGCAGACGCCTATCGAAAAATCGTACACACACTAGATGAAGTACCATATCATACATACCATACATACCAATTGAAACAAGAGCGAGCCTTCAGAGTTGTTATTAGATCCCTCCACCCCTCAACCGATCCCGCAGAAATTAAAAGGGAAATCGAATCACGCGGACACCAAGTACGCAATGTAATTAACATAAGACAGAACGAAACAAAAATTTCACTACGGCTTTTCTTTCTCGATCTTGAACCAGACAAAAACAACAAAGAAATATATAAAATAGATCTCTTGATGAACGCGAAAATAGAGATAGAACCACCTCGGAAAAGAAATAACATAGTTCAATGCCTGTCGCAGACAACATAGATGCGTAAAATGTGGAGATGAGCATAACACCGCAGATTGTAAAAAATCAAAAGTACTCGCGCCACTTGCGCCAATTGTGGGAGAAATCACACAGCCAGCTACAAAGGATGCGCAGCATACAAAGACATAATTGAAAAAAGAAACGCACAAATACAAAGGCCCCACCGGCACAGGTCGACGACCCTCGAAAGTGAAAACCGTAATACCCAACAGATACGAACCCCACATACCAGTCCATCAGACAGAAGAAATACGACGAGCTACGCGGACGCGGCAAGATCGAGAACAAATACAGACACGAACAATAATACCTCAAAGAATTCTGAAATCTCGCTATTGCTCGAAAAATCTCTTAACGAGTTTAAATCCGCTCTGAGTCAACAAAACGAACTGCAAAACAATATGTTAAAACTGCTCACGACGATATTGTCAAAGTTTACCAATTTAACATGAACCATTTTTATATCATAGCTTTATGGAATGCGCACGGCTTGGTACAACATCGCCAAGAATTATCCACCTATCTACACACAAACAAAATAGATATCATGCTCATCTCGGAGACATATTTACAGATAGAAGCTTCCTCAAAATACGAGATTATAACGGGTACGATACGAACATCCGAATGGCACGGCCCACGGTGGCACAGCTATTCTAATAAAAAAAATCAATAAAACACCACGAATCCACTAAGTTTGAAACAGAATATCTCCAATCAACGTCCATAGTTATCGAAGACCGGAGGCATGGGCCCATAGTACTAGCAGCAGTATACTGCCCCCCTAAGCACAAAATAAAGAGAGAAATGTTCGCAAACTAGTTCGAAACTCTCGGACCACGTTTTATTCCTGGAGGGAGATTATAACGCAAAACATATGCACTGGGGATCTAGATTATCTACTACAAGAGGCAGAGAACTATACGAAAGCATGCGTGCAAAAAACTACGACCAATTATCATCGAGGCAGCCTACCTATTGGCCCACGGATACGAATAAAATACCAGATACCCTCGATTTGTTCGTGACGAAAGGGATAGCAAAGAATCATACGCATCTCGAATCTAGCCTCGACCTATCATCCGATCATACACCCGTTGTACTTACAATTAGCACTGGGATCATGTCTAGGAAAAAACACTCTTTCTGCATAACAAAAAGACGGACTGGGAAGCATACAGAGAAAAAATAGACAGCGACGAAATAAACTCTGCAGTTGAATACTTCACCGAATTAATTCAAACAACCGCACGGGCAGTCACTCCTCAAATAGAAACCAAGAACACGGACATCTTCTACCAGAAGGAAATAAAAGATAAAATAGCGAATAAAAGAGAATTGAGGAAAAAATGGCAGTTAACGAAAAATCCCGTAGACACAAATAATCTTAACACAGCCATTCGGGAACTAAAAAAACTCATCGAAGATTAGCAAAATGAATCGATCCAACAGAGCTTACAAAATTTAACGAATACATCCAGCACAGATTACTCCCTATGGAAGGTAACAAAACGACTCAAACAATCACAACAACAAAGTCCCCCAATAAAAACCGCCAACAACAGCTGGGCTATAAGCGATGCAGAAAAAGCAGAGGCTTTCGCCATCCATCTGGCTGACGTATTTAAATCGTTTCCAACTACCGGAGACAACATCGAATTACTGGAATTTCTAGAAAGCCCTCTACCAATATTGCTACCAATTCAGCACATCTCTCCAGCCAAAGTTCAAAGAACGATAGACAAGGAACTGAAAACAAGAAAAGCACCCGGATATGACCTCATCGACGGCAAAATTCTCAAAGAGCTACCGAGAAAAGCCATTGTTTTCATAACATCCCTATTCAATGCAATAATTCGAAACTTACACATTCCTTCGTACTGGAAAATAGCTCAAATCATTCTCTTCCTAAAACCGGGTAAAACCCCCAACGAGGTTACGTCATACAGACCTATAAGTCTGCTATCAACTCTGTCGAAAGTATTCGAGAAACTACTACTCAAGAGAAAGTTGAGGACCATTACAAACGATTATGAATTAATCCCACAACACCAATTCGGATTCAGAAACAATCATTCGACGATCGAACGAGTAAATAAAATATACAATGTAATCTCGAACTCAATAGAAGGGAAACAATATTGCTCAGCGGTTTTTCTAGATGTCAAGCAGGCTTTCGACAAGGTTTGGCACGAGGGGCTGCTTTACAAAATAAAAAGAACACTACTTCAGTACTTCTTGCTCCTCAGATCGTACCTCAGCAACGGACAATTCCAAGTAAGGCAGGGCCAGAATTGTCGCAACTATTTGCAATCACATGAGGCGTACGGCAAGGGAGCGTTCTCGGACCTGTCCTGTACACCATCTATACAGCAGACTTACCATCCAGCAGAGATACAACCGTAGCAACGTTCGCTGATGATACAGCCATTCTGGTAATCCATGAAAACTCTGTAACTGCAAGCAACATGCTACAAAGACATCTAAATACCATCGAGCAGTGGCTGGACAAAAGGCGAATACAGGCTAGTGAAACCAAATCGGTCCATATCATGTTTGCCACCAGGAAAGGCAACTGCCCTAACGTCACACTATACAACCAACAGTTGCCGAACGTAGAAGAGGTCAAATACCTAGGAATACACCTAGACAGAAGACTAACTTGGGCCAAACACATCAAAACTAAAAGAAGGGAGCTAAATCTAAGAATAAGGAAAATGTACTGGCTTACCGGTAAAAAATCAAAACTATCGCTACAGAACAAAATAACAATCTACAAGGCAATAATCAAGCCAATATGGACCTACGGCATACAGCCATGGGGTACAGCTAGCAACTCAAACATCGAGATATTACAAAGAATGCAATCAAAAACATTACGCATGATTACAAATGCACCATGGTATGTGAGTAATAAAAACATACACAGAGACCTCAAAATCGACAAGGTCAAAAATGAAATATAACACCTCAGCCAACGATACGAAATAAGGATTGAAAATCACCCAAACGAATCAGACTCAGGGCTGCTAGAAAAAAAATGCAACAACGAGAAGAGTGAAGAGATACAAACCGAGGGACCTCAGAAATCGGTTCTTCATATAAAACGAGGAAGAAAAAAGAAGAAAAATAATACAACATTTATGATATATTGATACAACAATATATAGCAAACGCGTTTTTTTTTTCACAATAACCTTCGTAGGCTTTTACCACAGCACGGTGAACCGTCAGACGACAAGTTGTAAAAAAAAGCAGCGCAGTTGCGCCAGCTCGGTCGATCCAAACAAAAGAATTATAATTCCGCCTTCCTTTACAATAATAGTTATCGCTTTGTAAAATACGAAAAAAATACGTGGCGGCACTCGTGCACGCTTATCAGTGTTTGCTCTTGACAGAACAGCGTGAACGATAAAAACGACTCGACACACGTGTCGATTCGTGATAGAACGAGCGATAATTCTTCTTATTTTCTTTTTCTTCTGTCTTCTTTTCGTTACACTCGTTACTGCTACGACTCGAAATTTCTTAATTTGCACACGTGTTTACGACAATTCGCTTTCCAAAATACGGCGCACTTCCGTTTGCGAGAGGATGGTGCCTGTTTTTCTTTGTTTTAATCGCGAAAGAGGGTAGCAACTGTAATTAACAATAGTGGAGCTCGATCAATGAAGCGTAGGATCGCGTGATAGTAAACTGATTGACACCAAATAGTAACTCGCTAGCTACTTATCTAGCTCACTATTTGCGGTAATAGTAATGTACCGGCTGTCCCATTTTAATCTTACACCTGATTTATCTCGAAAAGTACTGCTCCGATCAAGTATTGAGTATAATACAAATTTTAGGGCTCAAAGGGCGACATTTAAAAAAAATCTTTTTTGGTCCAAAATTCAAAAATGACAACATTAAGATGGCCGATGTTTTTTTTTTAAATGGGATCATGGATGTTTTTTCACCAAAACATTTATCAGGTCAAAACTAACTTTTGTAGGAAAAGTTTTTTGATAACGTTCATAATGTTTTGGTTAGGATACCATTGGGTTCGTTCGATAAACCAAACAATCCCAAACAAAGATAAGGTATCTGCGGCTCGTCACATCGGCTAAAAAATGGTATTCTAACCTAAAATTTATGAACGTTATCAAAAAACTTTTCCTACAAAAGTTGTTGTTTTTGGCCTGTTAAGTTATTGGTGAAAAAAATTCATGATCCCGTTTAAAAAAAAACATATCGGCCATCTTAAATTCGCCATTTTGAAATTTGGACCATAAATTTTTTTTTTCAACGCTTTCCTTTGAACCCTGATAGTTTTATTATACTCAATACCTTATCAAAGCAGTAGTTTTCAAGATAAATCAGGTGTAAGATTAAAATGGAAAATTCGGTATATGCACACAAACACACATGTCCTTTCATGGTCTTGAAGTTTGCATCGTTGGAATGCAACGAGAATTCTATTTTTATTATTTTACAAAACTTTTTTTGCAGATTTCAATTTTAGATTTCTAAGTAAGCGACTCGAAAAATGATTGAGCATTATTCCGAACGAAGATTCGTCAAAAGGAATTTGAGCAATCGACAAATGATTATTTTCGTTGCATTAAAACGATGCAAACTTCAAACTCATTTTCTTTCACTATTAATGAGCTTGAAGTTTGCGTCGTTGAAATGCAGCGATTTTTTTCTCAACTTCTTATTTTCATTTTTATCAAATATTGAACTGAAGAAAAAAAAATTTCGTTGCATTCCAACGATGCAAACTACAAAATCATCATTATTACATTAGGTTGCTCCATACGAAACAGTCCACTTTGGGGCAAAAAATAAATAGTGGTTCGGTAGGAAATCGCCGAGCTGGTTTATTTAAGGGGGAAGATACTCGTAGGCGAAGAAAAAATGGCGGACTTCCATGATTTTTTTTAAAAGAAAAGATTTCATCGTCGTTTTTTAGACTCAGGGTTTGCAGCTCGTAATTCTTGACTGAAGCACCAAAAAAACACAAAATGTTCAATAATTATATATTTTTCTTCTGGATGAACTAAAAAAAAGCTGAAAAACCGTGAACTTATAACTGTTCTCAGGTTTGAAAAAAAATGTGTTAAAAAAACATTTCAACGTGCTATAAAAATTATTTAAAAAGACTTTTTCAACGACTTTTTTAGTTCACTCAGAAGAGATCTTCCCACCGAAGCAAATAAATGTTGGTTTGATTCAATAGGTAGTTCAGTTTTTTTTTTGCTATCACGCCCGCCAATTTGGAAAAATCGTGAGAATGAAAACTGGAGAAAACGTGCTCCAAAGTTTTCGATAGGAGGAAATATCACACCCACCTGCTCGACGCTTCTCTGCTTTTGGCCTTGTATCTTCGCAAATATCTACAATTGGCCTCTAACTTTATAAATATATTCTCTGATAGTTTATCCATCGATCTAAGCAATAAAAAAATAACGTTTTTTCGGACCTTCTAATTCAAGCTTCGGCCTTAAAGAAAAATGATGAAAATCGCCGAATTTATTCTTCGCCAAAGGGAATCTCCCCCCTTAATTCGGGAAAATAGTGTACCTAACGCCATCTATTGCTAGTCAAAGACTTCCAAGATCAATCGAACGCAAAGTAAGTCAATTGAGTAGGATTCTTTTATTATTGACTCTCCATATAGTGTCTACACTTTTTTTTTCGCCTTCCCACTATTCATCATCCGGTAGCGTCCAAACTGTTCCTGTATCAGAAAAAATGTTCGCTCTTCTCGCCAACCGACAACGATAATAACAATAACCATTTCATTTGGTCGTGTACGTGAGAGTGAACATAAGCACCCAAATGACTCGCTTACCTCTGCAGCCTCGACTCGTTTGCCTTGAACGAACGAACAAAAGGTTGCAAGTATAACAAAACATCCGATTGGTTATGGGCTGCGACACAATACACGCAACTCTGCGTGTGTGTATGTTATTTTCGTTGGAAAATTACGTTTGCAGGTAAATAATATCGGGTGCTTGAAAAATAAAATGATATCTGTTGCAAGTAGTGAAGTAATCGATGCTGCCTGGATACGGTAACCGACCGAGCGACTCGAGCGTACGAAGAATTGAGTCTGAAAAGAGAATCATTTTTTTATAAGCATGGTGTAGAAAGCTGTTTCGATTATAAGCATGTATGAAAGTATATAGGGGTGATCATGAATATGATGGTGAAAACACCTGCAAATTTTATTTTCAATGTCAAAACTCGCAAAACCTGATTTTTTCTTAAAATATATAATAGCGGCTAAGATTTGACCGAGCTCTTTTTCGTTGTCGCGATTCAATCATCAAAAAAAATATTATTCAACTATTTTTTTTTTTTTCGAGGAAAAATCACATCATTGTTAATAAGTAATGAAAAAAAAATGTTAAGAAGAAAAACATCGGTCAAGACTAAACTACTGCAACAGTGCCAAATTTCAAATCAATACATTGATTAGATGTCGAGAAATCGTGTACAGCGTTTTGACAACAGTTTCCAGAAAAACTATATTATATACCTTTACTATAACAACGAAGCTTCCGTATGACCGGATACTTTGTTGAAAATCCGAAGCTCTACAAAAAAGTTCGATTTTCGACCACAAAACAAACAACTTCAATCATCGTTATAAAGAAATTGCCAAAAATATGAAAAATCATCCGATCACCCGAAAATTTTATGAACTCTGCTCTTCTCGATAATGTTGCGGGAGAAAGGCGCAAAAGGAAAAAAGAGCAAAGTCTTTTCCCCGATTAAAAAAAATCCCTTTTCTTGCCCCGATATAAAACGTCCTTTCTTGCCCCGATAAAAGTGACACCCACACAGTGCATAAAAAAACAAAACGATCCCAATAGCCGTGAGGCGCCCCGCCGCGTTGGTCGATTCGGCGTCGAGCTCGCCGTGCATATTTTCCCCTCGAGCCACGTGTGCGACTTCGGTCGACTGCCAGAGTCTTGCTCTCTCGTGTGCCCTCTAACGAGAGGACCACTGCCTCTGCGCCAGTTCCTACGCAACGACGCGCTCCATGACAAATTCACACTCGCCTCGCCCTATGCACACGAGCACACCAGCGCGCTCGAAAACTCTCGACGTACCCCCCAATTCGATAACGCCGCTTGGAGCTTTGTTAAAAACTTTTCTTTATATCAAACGGCTATATTTACCTAGGTGGGTCAAAAAATTGCACTTCCCAAAATTTTTTATTGACTTCCAAAAAAAGTTTATTGACACCGCATTCGTAATATGGTTAACACGACTATAAAAGGAAAATATACCTAAACATCTTATTTGGGTGGGGTGTTTGACTGTCTTTCATCCCCGAAATGATTATTCACTATTGCAAAAGGCTTGACAATATAGATATGGTTAATTCAGTGCTGTAACAAACTCGACCTCGAAATACTAATGTTGTATACTGTACGTTGTTTTGTTCAGTCAAACTTCTAGTATTCTTTTCAAGTTTGTACAATTCATATAAACATGAACGTTTTTCGTGTATAATTTGTTAGAAGACCTTGTGAAACGAGACTATTCGAAAAAAATTATAGTAAATTTTACTTATAGCAAAGACGTAAATCACTTACAGTTTGAGCAACCGCAGCTTAATAGTTTTAAGAACTTCGCATGTCTCACAAACTGTTACATAGTATGTTTGTTGCATTGCAAAAATAGGACATCAATTTAACACTTCTTCTTGTAGTTCACCTTCTGTTCTTGTAGGACACACATCCCTATGCATTTAGCAGATCGTATCATATAATATGGGATTTTATTTTGGATTTATGAAATATTCGATGCATTTAATACGCGGGCATTGATGCCTTGTGCCAACACTTGAATAACACACCAAATGCGCATATAGCAGGTCGGATCTTATAATATGGTACAAATCACTATGAGCGTCGTCGCAAATCAAAGGCAACGTTTTTAATTAATGCACATATATACACACACACACACACACATATATATATATATATTTCAGTTCACTATTAGAATCTTGGGGAGGTACATTTTTGATAGTATCAGGGAATATCCATTTTATGAAATCCTACTGTACTATGTAGCATAGAAGAATAAACGTATGTTTTTAAGATTGGTGGTTGCGCTTAACATATGTGCTAGTTTTAGCAGTTCATGCAACTGTTAAAATATCGATAAGCAGTACTATACTTTTGGCAGTACCTAGGGCTATACAATATTATTGTTCCCTCGAGGAAATATAAAATATAGTTAAAATATGGTTGAGAACACCACACATTTCTCTCAGTGTATCACCTGTCAGCTATATTATCTGAAAATTTCATTGAAATATTCCTAAAATTGAATGAGCTACAGCTTCCAGCATAATTCAAACTTTAAAAACGGTTTGTGGAAATACTGTTTTCCAAGTCGGTGGACATGATATCTCGAGAACCACTCGATGGATTGTTTCCAAATTTACAGGAGATACGATCAGGAACATTTAAAGGTCGTTGACGATCTCACTTTTCCAAAATCGACTCTCATTATTTAATAGTTACGTAAAAATTACGACTTTTTTCATAAATTTTGTACGTTCGAGTTTAAATTCGTCGCCACGTTGTTAACAAAAAATTACTTCAGAAAACGACAATCGTCGACGCCTCGGATTTATCGTTAACTTGAATAACCTGTTTGGTGTTTAGATTTCGGATGGACCGTTCAGGCTGGACAGTGTCCACCGCACAAACGCCGGGAAAAAAATTTAATCATCTCTCGGCGGCCATGTTTTTCTCTGTTTTCCGGTGTTCTTCGTTTAAGCTTCCAATATATGTACCTTAGTGTTTTGAAAAATGCGTTTTCTCTTCACCAGCCATGTCCCAAGAAAGAATATTTGGTATTTGGCAATTTTTCGGGCCTCGAGATAGATGTAGCCTCCTTAACATTTTTTGTATTGTTCTAGGCAGCTGCGCGAGGGTACACTCAGGGAAAATCGTCTCCAAGATGGCAGCAGGCTCACTCTGTTGCCGAGCGTGGAAACGGGCCTCATGGTAAGTCTCATTGAGAAATTATTGGGAGTACAAATAAGTTTCCGCCGTTTGACAAAAGATTACCCCACCAGGAGGTTATGGTTGAAATGGTCAGATGTAAAACGTCACATCCTAAGGTTGGACATATGGCAAGACCATAATTTGCTTTATTTAAAAATATCAAAAATATACAAGGATATTGTATGATCCTTGGAGCGTCGTAAAAAAATCTGCGTATACGGTAACCCACTGGCATTTCTTCAAAAATCACCTAAACAAAAGAACCAAAAAGATGATTAAATTAGATACTATAATCTAGTACTTGTCATAGCCGATTTTGAAAATATCGATTTATGACAAAATGCCGAACGTTTGAACATAAATAGTGATTTTTGGGCCAAAAATTAGTTATTATTTTGCCTATAAAACAAAAACTAAGTAACGGAAAAAACGAATCCTATGACAAGTACTAGACAATGGTGTATAGAATAACCACAAAAAATCTCCAGGCAATCGGTTCATTGGTTTTCGTGAAATTTTGGGTACCGATTTGAAAGACGTGGTTTTGAGAAGAAACGCGTTTGAAAATTTGGGAATGAATAATTCATGAAATTTGTCAACTTACATGGAATCATCGATACCAGGCCCATAGTGTAGGTCTTCTACGGTCGTGGGAAGTTTCATAGCTTCTAAATCGATTTTTTCGACCATCTAGGTGTATATCTCCCCTCAAATTTATTAATAAAACGTATTATTTATTTGAAAAAGGAGGAATATTTTTATTTTAATGCGAGGTACAAACATGGAGGTTATGTGTGGAACACAATGTCCGATAAATGGCCACCTCGTCCCTGTTTGCAAACGTTCACTCTTTCGACGAAATTTTCAATAACATTTTGCCATAATTTCGGACTAATTTTATTAACGGTACGTCCAATTGCTTCCTCGAGCTCCGGAATGGTCTGTGGATAATTGGCATACACTTTTCCTTTCGGAAAACCCCAAAGAAAGAAGACCAATGGCGTCAAATCGCACAATCTTGGTGGCCAATTCACATCGCCGCGACGCGAGGTAACACGCCCATGAAACTTTGTCTGCAATAACTGCATTGTTTCGCTCGCAGTGTGGCAGGCTACGCCATCTTGTTGAAAGAATATTTCTTCCAAGTCCATGCCGTTTATGCCATTTATCGGATATTGTGTTCCACACATAACCTCCGATGTTTGTACCTTATATTGAAATAAGAATATTCGCACGTTTCAAATGAATAATACGTTTTATTAATACTTTGAAATGTCAGGTCCATCTGAGACACCCATTGTAGATTTCCATAGTTGTGAACCTTACTCCTGATGTCAGAACAGCTCATTTCTTTCTAAATTTCCCCCCACCGCTTGCCCTTCTGCCGGCTGCAAAAAATCCAAAAGTCCATTCAAGTTTTGAAAATTCTGAAAAATGCACGAAACAGGCCGAAAACGTATCTCAATTTTTTCGGCATTTGAAAAACGGCCCGAAATAATTTTTTCATTTTCGCAGCTGTAGCAAAGCACGGGGTGGGGAAAAAATTAGGGGCTTTTTCCACTATGGAAATCAAGAATCAACGATGGTGAGGAAAATAGTCGTCTGACCTGAGCTGGAATACCCCATATATATACGTTTAGTGTGTTTCTTTTTTCCTATATATATTCACGTACATATGTACTAGCTATACAAACTCTGTAAAAGGGCACGGTGTATATATATATATATATATATATATATATATATATATATATATATATATATATATATATATATATATATATATATATATATATATATAGGTAAAATATAGCGCATACGGGGCCACGCCGTTGCTCGCCTTGTCCCCGTTGCTCATTGCACGCTCTGTACTTGATCCACACAACGCAGCGCCATCCTCGCGACACTACTAAAAATAGCCCACAATTCGAACTTCCATCAATTCTTATCCCAAAATAACATTACATACGTGGAAATTCCCCGCGTTTGTTGCTTGGCGATCAGCTGTTATTATTAGTCAATAGATATATATAGTGTCAGAGAGTATACATTTTTTCACAGTGCAGAAGTTTGCAACGTTGGAATGCATCATAGTTCATCAATATGTGTTTACTTCGCAATCTTGTTTCCTTATTTAGGTTGTGGGTCCCTAAAAAGGACGTTAAAAAATGTTTCAATGATTTTTGTAGTTTTAATGTTGTGAAAAAAAAATTAGGCGGTGCGAAAAAAATGTCATTTCGTTGCATCCCAACGATGCAAACTTCAATACCATGATTTTTCAAACATCTTAGTCCTTCAATTTTTTTGTCATGACTATGTTAATATATAGGTTGTCCTGTTATGAGTGGATAATTCCGCAACTGTCGATAGGTCAGATCATGCCCTACTATATCCTGGAATTTCAGTTTAGCAAAAGTCCCACGGTTTTCGAGATAAAAATCATCTGCTCTTGGTTTTTCGCAAGCCCTTTCTACAAATGACTACTTTTTTACTCGGTTTTTGTAAAAATACCCTTGGTTATGTGTTTTGTCTGGAAAAGTCTTCTTTCTAACCTTAAATGTTAAGGAACCTTTATGAAAAAAGATCTTATGAAGAATTTTCATACAAACCAATTCGAACATCTGACTTTGATAGCCTGCGGTGTAGAAAAATGTACTACGCATTTCGTGCCCTTTACCTTAAAAAGTTGCTCAGTTATTGTTGGCATGCGAAAAACTTCAACATCACGAAACCCGCATACGTTGGAACTCAGGAAATAAGACGTGTAAGCATACGTGGGCGATTTTAAATGTCCTCTTTTGTAGAGAAAGTAAAATCCCACAACGCAATTAAGAAAAAAAAAATACATTTTAAAAAATATTTTTCAACTGTTCGTCGCACCGAAGGTTGAAATTGGTTGCTCGTTCCTGTCGCGCCAATAAGTATTGTTGCATTCTTGTACAATGGGTTGAGAAAAAAAAAGAATCTCATGAAAAGAACACGAGCTTTGACAGAATACGTCATCGCAGATATTCTATCCCTCAGACATTGTTATGCGGCGCATTCTTTTTTTTGCTGTCGTCTTCAGTTACGATTCACGCGGAGCGGGCAAAAGGACGTTTAAGGAGGTTGGAACATTAGCCACAATCCAAGATTCCCATATATATAAACACAGGGTGTTGGGGAGGTCGATGCAAAGGCTTAAGGGGGTGATAGATCAACTCGTTAGGAACATATCTAACCTAGGTTACCTTAGTTCAAAGTCTAAGGATTTCGAGTTATCATGGTAAGTATGATTTGTGGAAAATTTCCCAATGTTAGGCACTAACTCGTTTACCTTTTATGTAAATGCTATTTTCTTTTAATAGCATCAACTTAAGAGGTATTTTTATTTTTTGACAAGTTTTTAATTATTCAGCACGTTCCATTTAAGTTAGTTGTGTGGATACCAATTATTGTCTGTTTGAACATTAGGAACGAGTTCGTACCTAATTTTGGGAAATTTTCCAAAAATCATACTTACCATAACTCTAAATCCTTAGACTTTGAATTAAGGTAACCTAGGTTACCTTTAATTATATATTTTATGAAAAATTAGCATACACGGAATCAACGTATACCTCGTATGCATATTTTTGAGGTTCGTTGAAAGAAACAAATTCATAAACCGTCATTTGACTCAACTGGGCCGCTCCAACCTCCTTAAGGAAGACGAGATCACGGCTGATGCGGCTCTAACGATTCAATTCCCACTACAAACATGTCGTGAAAGAACGAGAATAAGATCCGTCCGTTATCGCGCGCGCGCGCGTGTGGGGTCAAAGTCTTTTTATTGCCTCTCATACTTCTCGACGCGTGTTCGACTTGTATATGAAGAAAAAAGTCCAACGTGCCCAATCGCTACAACTATCGCGGTTGATATGCCATTTATTTATTGTTTCTTATCCTCGCTCGTTGTATATGTATATACAGGGCGACAACTATAAGGTGGCCACGTGCTTTCAAGCCTCTAGCGCGGAGATTTTGTGACTGAGAGATATATGATGTTTCACGGCTTTGCGAGTCCTCTTCGACAAAAAAAATATACCGTATTTTCGTGATAAGTACTATTTGCCAGAAAAAAAAAATGAGCATCCTGGAACAAAAGTAATAATTTCATTTCGAGTATAGCAGAATGGAAATAATTGAATTCCAGATACGAAAGTGTGCTGAAAAACTGTGAATAATTAAAAACTCGTCGAAAAATAAAAATACCTCTTATGTTAATGCTATTTAAAAAAAAATAGCGTCAACATAAAAGGTAAACGAGTTAGTATCTAATTTTGCGAAATTTTCCAGAAATCATACTTACCATGATAACTCGAAGTCCTTAGACATTGGACCAAGGTAACCTAGGTTAGATATGTTCCTAACGAGGTGATTTTTCGACACCGTGAATCGCCGTCATGCCCGTCATTAGATCATCACGTATGAATAATAAGCGCGCCCGATAATAAGAAAAACGAAATCTCTCTCACAGCAGTTCGATCCTGGTGGGTGTAGCGCAGGGGGCTCCGCGGTAACAACTTGGCTGCCTTATCCCCGCCGTTCCAAGAACTTCATTGTGTCTCCGATACTCGTCGTGCCCGACTCGACCCAACATTCTTTGTTATCCACAACTACACGTGTTTGTTTTTAATTCTTTTTTTCTCGCAAGCCTCGCTTGACAAATCGTTGTTTGAAATTTCATCAGGCTTCGTTTGCCGGTGTTCACATATGTGTATCCAATGTTGGTCGTAAAACTTCCGGAAACGCGAGGCTTGCTAAATGAGAATTGTCAAGTGTTTCTTTTTTTTCGTGTTTACAGGGGCTGCTGTTACACGCGCGTTTTTCGGGCGACGTTTTTTTTTTGTTTTGCGAGATTGAAGCGAACTCCTTTGCTTCCTCGTACACACGGACAATTATTTTATAAAATGTTTTCCTTTCGAAATATTTCACTGCGACAAGTCGAACGATCCACTACGTATATTTTGCAAAGTAAACCTCGGATACGAAAAATCTTCGGACGAAAGTTTTTCGTTTTTTTCGCTGGATATGATGCCGTGAATTCAAGATTCCATTGAATATAATGTACATGAAGTTTGCATCGTTGCTATCCAACGATTTCATTTTTTTTTTCGATTTTTTTATTTCCTATTTTTTCTTGGTCAATTCGGCTCTAGCTGGTAAAAAAATATGGTAAAATGAAGAAAAAGCATTTATGGCCACCGGGACCAACCCTTATAGGGGGTGAATCTTGAAAAAAAAACAAAAAAAAATTCTATGTCCTGCGCGTTTGATATAATCGTTTTTTTTATTGGCGTTACGTGGAAAGTGGCCCAAAAGGCGCCTCTCAAAAAAATACCGACCTTCTAAATGTTCCGGAACACACCCTTTTTGGGGGGTGAATCTTGAAAAAAACAAAAAAAAATTCTATGTCCTGCGCGTTTGATATAATCGTTTTTTTTATTGGCGTTGCGTGGAAAGTGGCCCAAAAGACGGCTCTCAAAAAAATACCGACCCTCTTAATGTTCCGGAACACACCCTTATCGGGGGGTGAATCTTGAAAAAAACAAAAAAAAATTCTATGTCCTGCGCGTTCGATATAATCGTTTTTTTTATTGGCGTTGCGTGGAAAGCGGCCCAAAAGGCGCCTCTCAAAAAAATACCGACCCTCTAAATGTTCCGGAACACACCCTTATCGGGGGGTGAATCTTGAAAAAACCAATAAAAAAATTCTATGTCCTGCGCGTTTGATATAATCGTTTTTTTTATTGGCGTTGCGTGGAAAGTGGCCCAAAAGGCGCCTCTCAAAAAAATACCGACCCTCTAAATGTTCCGGAACACACCCTTATCGGGGGGTGAATCTTGAAAGAAACGAAAAAAAATTCTATGTCCTGCGCGTTCGATATAATCGTTTTTTTTATTGGCGTTGCGTGGAAAGTGGCCGAAAAGGCGCCTCTCAAAAAAATACCGACGCTCTAAATGTTCCGGAACACACCCTTATCGGGGGGTGAATCTTGAAAAAAAACAAAAAAAAATTCTATGTCCTGCGCGTTCGATATAATCGTTTTTTTTTATTGGCGTTGCGTGGAAAGTGGCCCAAAAGGCGCCTCTCAAAAAAATACCGACCCTCTAAATGTTCCGGAACACACCCTTATCGGGAGGTGAATCTTGAAAAAAAACAAAAAAAAATTCTATGTCCTGCGCGTTTGATATAATCGTTTTTTTTATTGGCGTTGCGTGGAAAGTGGCCCAAAAGGCGCCTCTCCAAAAAATACCGACGCTCTAAATGTTCCGGAACACACCCTTATCGGGGGGTGAATCTTGAAAAAAAACAAAAAAAAATTCTATGTCCTGCGCGTTCGATATAATCGTTTTTTTTATTGGCGTTGCGTGGAAAGTGGCCCAAAAGGTGCCTCTCAAAAAAATACCGACGCTCTAAATGTTCCGGAACACACCCTTATCGGGGGGTGAATCTTGAAAAAACCAATAAAAAAATTCTATGTCCTGCGCGTTTGATATAATCGTTTTTTTTTATTGGCGTTGCGTGGAATGTGGCCCAAAAGACGCCTCTCAAAAAAATACCGACCCTCTTAATGTTCCGGAACACACCCTTATCGGGGGGTGAATCTTGAAGAAAACAAAAAAAAATTGTATGTCCTGCGCGTTCGATATAATCGTTTTTTTTATTGGCGTTGCGTGGAAAGTGGCCCAAAAGGCGCCTCTCAAAAAAATACCGACGCTCTAAATGTTCCGGAACACACCCTTATCGGGGGGTGAATCTAGAAAAAAACAAAAAAAAATTCTATGTCCTGCGCGTTCGATATAATCGTTTTTTTTATTGGCGTTGCGTGGAAAGTGGCCCAAAAGGCGCCTCTCAAAAAAATACCGACCCTCTAAATGTTCCGGAACACACCCTTATCGGGGGGTGAATCTTGAAAAAAAACAAAAAAAAATTCTATGTCCTGCGCGTTCGATATAATCGTTTTTTTATTGGCGTTGCGTGGAAAGTGGCCCAAAAGACGCCTCTCAAAAAAATACCGACCCTCTAAATGTTCCGGAACACACCCTTATCGGGGGGTGAATCTTGAAAAAAACAAAAAAAAATTCTATGTCCTGCGCGTTCGATATAATCGTTTTTTTTATTGGCGTTGCGTGGAAAGTGGCCCAAAAGGCGCCTCTCAAAAAAATACCGACGCTCTAAATGTTCCGGAACACACCCTTATCGGGGGGTGAATCTTGAAAAAAACAAAAAAAAATTCTATGTCCTGCGCGTTCGATATAATCGTTTTTTTTATTGGCGTTGCGTGGAAAGTGGCCCAAAAGGCGCCTCTCAAAAAAATACCGACCCTCTAAATGTTCCGGAACACACCCTCATCGGGGGGTGAATCTTGAAAAAAAAAAAAAATTCTATGTCCTGCGCGTTTGATATAATCGTTTTTTTTATTGGCGTTGCGTGGAAAGTGGCCTAAAAAGCGCCTCCCAAAAAAATAGCGACCCTCTAAATGTTCCGGAACACACCCTTATCGGGGGGTGAATCTTGAAAAAACCAATAAAAAAATTCTATGTCCTGCGCGTTTGATATAATCGTTTTTTTTATTGGCGTTGCGTGGAAAGTGGCCCAAAAGGCGCCTCTCAAAAAAATACCGACCCTCTAAATGTTCCGGAACACACCCTCATCGGGGGGTGAATCTTGAAAAAAAAAAAAATTCTATGTCCTGCGCGTTTGATATAATCGTTTTTTTTATTGGCGTTGCGTGGAAAGTGGCCTAAAAAGCGCCTCCCAAAAAAATAGCGACCCTCTAAATGTTCCGGAACACACCCTTATCGGGGGGTGAATCTTGAAAAAACCAATAAAAAAATTCTATGTCCTGCGCGTTTGATATAATCGTTTTTTTTATTGGCGTTGCGTGGGAAGTGGCCCAAAAGACGCCTCTCAAAAAAATACCGACGCTCTAAATGTTCCGGAACACACCCTTATCGGGGGGTGAATCTTGAAAAAAAAAACAAAAAAAAATTCTATGTCCTGCGCGTTTGATATAATCGTTTTTTTTTATTGGCGTTACGTGGAAAGTGGCCCAAAAGGCGCCTCTCAAAAAAATACCGACCTTCTAAATGTTCCGGAACACACCCTTTTTGGGGGGTGAATCTTGAAAAAAACAAAAAAAAATTCTATGTCCTGCGCGTTTGATATAATCGTTTTTTTTATTGGCGTTGCGTGGAAAGTGGCCCAAAAGACGGCTCTCAAAAAAATACCGACCCTCTAAATGTTCCGGAACACACCCTTATCGGGGGGTGAATCTTGAAAAAAACAAAAAAAAATTCTATGTCCTGCGCGTTCGATATAATCGTTTTTTTTATTGGCGTTGCGTGGAAAGCGGCCCAAAAGGCGCCTCTCAAAAAAATACCGACCCTCTAAATGTTCCGGAACACACCCTTATCGGGGGGTGAATCTTGAAAAAACCAATAAAAAAATTCTATGTCCTGCGCGTTTGATATAATCGTTTTTTTTATTGGCGTTGCGTGGAAAGTGGCCCAAAAGGCGCCTCTCAAAAAAATACCGACCCTCTAAATGTTCCGGAACACACCCTTATCGGGGGGTGAATCTTGAAAGAAACGAAAAAAAATTCTATGTCCTGCGCGTTCGATATAATCGTTTTTTTTATTGGCGTTGCGTGGAAAGTGGCCGAAAAGGCGCCTCTCAAAAAAATACCGACGCTCTAAATGTTCCGGAACACACCCTTATCGGGGGGTGAATCTTGAAAAAAAACAAAAAAAAATTCTATGTCCTGCGCGTTCGATATAATCGTTTTTTTTATTGGCGTTGCGTGGAAAGTGGCCCAAAAGGCGCCTCTCAAAAAAATACCGACCCTCTAAATGTTCCGGAACACACCCTTATCGGGAGGTGAATCTTGAAAAAAAACAAAAAAAAATTCTATGTCCTGCGCGTTTGATATAATCGTTTTTTTTATTGGCGTTGCGTGGAAAGTGGCCCAAAAGGCGCCTCTCCAAAAAATACCGACGCTCTAAATGTTCCGGAACACACCCTTATCGGGGGGTGAATCTTGAAAAAAAAACAAAAAAAAATTCTATGTCCTGCGCGTTCGATATAATCGTTTTTTTTATTGGCGTTGCGTGGAAAGTGGCCCAAAAGGTGCCTCTCAAAAAAATACCGACGCTCTAAATGTTCCGGAACACACCCTTATCGGGGGGTGAATCTTGAAAAAACCAATAAAAAAATTCTATGTCCCGCGCGTTTGATATAAGCGTTTTTTTTTATTGGCGTTGCGTGGAAAGTGGCCCACAAGACGCCTCTCAAAAAAATACCGACCCTCTTAATGTTCCGGAACACACCCTTATCGGGGGGTGAATCTTGAAAAAAACAAAAAAAAATTGTATGTCCTGCGCGTTCGATATAATCGTTTTTTTTATTGGCGTTGCGTGGAAAGTGGCCCAAAAGGCGCCTCTCAAAAAAATACCGACGCTCTAAATGTTCCGGAACACACCCTTATCGGGGGGTGAATCTTGAAAAAAACAAAAAAAAATTCTATGTCCTGCGCGTTCGATATAATCGTTTTTTTTTATTGGCGTTGCGTGGAAAGTGGCCCAAAAGGCGCCTCTCAAAAAAATACCGACCCTCTAAATGTTCCGGAACACACCCTCATCGGGGGGTGAATCTTGAAAAAAAAAAAAAAAATTCTATGTCCTGCGCGTTTGATATAATCGTTTTTTTTATTGGCGTTGCGTGGAAAGTGGCCTAAAAAGCGCCTCCCAAAAAAATAGCGACCCTCTAAATGTTCCGGAACACACCCTTATCGGGGGGTGAATCTTGAAAAAACCAATAAAAAAATTCTATGTCCTGCGCGTTTGATATAATCGTTTTTTTTATTGGCGTTGCGTGGGAAGTGGCCCAAAAGACGCCTCTCAAAAAAATACCGACGCTCTAAATGTTCCGGAACACACCCTTATCGGGGGGTGAATCTTGAAAAAAAACGAAAAAAAATTCTATGTCCTGCGCGTTCGATATAATCGTTTTTTTTATTGGCGTTGCGTGGAAAGTGGCCCAAAAGGCGCCTCTCAAAAAAATACCGACCCTCTAAATGTTCCGGAACACACCCTTTTTGGGGGGTGAATCTTGAAAAAAAACAAAAAAAAATTCTATGTCCTGCGCGTTTGATATAATCGTTTTTTTTATTGGCGTTGTGTGGAAAGTGGCCCAAAAGGCGGCTCTCAAAAAAATACCGACCTTCTAAATGTTCCGGAACACACCCTTTTTAGGGGGTGAATCTTGAAAGAAACAAAAAAAATGCTATGTCCTGCGCGTTTGATATAATCGTTTTTTTTATTGGCGTTGCGTGGAAAGTGGCCCAAAAGGCGCCTCTAAAAAAAATACCGACCCTCTAAATGTTCCGGAACACACCCTTATCGGGGGGTGAATCTTGAAAAAAACAAAAAAAAGTTCTGTGTCCTGCGCGTTTGATATAATCGTTTTTTTTATTGGCGTTGCGTGGAAAGTGGCCCAAACGGCGCCTCTCAAAAAAATACCGACCTTCTAAATGTTCCGAAACACACCCTTATCGGGGGGTGAATCTTGAAAAAAACAAAAAAAAATTCTGTGTCCTGCGCGTTTGATATAATCGTTTTTTTTATTGGCGTTGCGTGGAAAGTGGCCCAAACGGCGCCTCTCAAAAAAATACCGACCTTCTAAATGTTCCGAAACACACCCTTATCGGGGGGTGAATCTTGAAAAAAACAAAAAAAATTCTATGTCCTGCGCGTTTGATATAATCGTTTTTTTTATTGGCGTTGCGTGGAAAGTGGCCCAAAAGGCGCCTCTCAAAAAAATACCGACCTTCTAAATGTTCCGGAACACACCCTTTTGAGGGGTGAATCTTGAAGAAAACAAAAAAAATTCTATGTCCTGCGCGTTTGATATAATCGTTTTTTTTTATTGGCGTTGCGTGGAAAGTGGCCCAAAAGGCGCCTCTCAAAAAAATACCGACCCTCTAAATGTTCCGGAACACACTCTTATCGGGGGGTGAATCTTGAAAAAAAAAAACAAAAAAATTCTATGTCCTGCGCGTTCGATATAATCGTTTTTTTTATTGGCGTTGCGTTGAAAGTGGCCCAAAAGGCGCCTCTCAAAAAAATACCGACCCTCTAAATGTTCCGGAACACACCCTTATCGGGGGGTGAATCTTGAAAAAAACGAAAAAAAATTCTATGTCCTGCGCGTTCGATATAATCGTTTTTTTTATTGGCGTTGCGTGGAAAGTGGCCCAAAAGGCGCCTCTCAAAAAAATACCGACCCTCTAAATGTTCCGGAACACACCCTTTTTGGGGGGTGAATCTTGAAAAAAAAAACAAAAAAAATGCTATGTCCTGCGCGTTTGATATAATCGTTTTTTTTATTGGCGTTGTGTGGAAAGTGGCCCAAAAGGCGGCTCTCAAAAAAATACCGACCTTCTAAATGTTCCGGAACACACCCTTTTTAGGGGGTGAATCTTGAAAGAAACAAAAAAAAATGCTATGTCCTGCGCGTTTGATATAATCGTTTTTTTTATTGGCGTTGCGTGGAAAGTGGCCCAAAAGGCGCCTCTAAAAAAAATACCGACCCTCTAAATGTTCCGGAACACACCCTTATCGGGGGGTGAATATTGAAAAAAACAAAAAAAAATTCTGTGTCCTGCGCGTTTGATATAATCGTTTTTTTTATTGGCGTTGCGTGGAAAGTGGCCCAAAAGGCGCCTCTCAAAAAAATACCGACCTTCTAAATGTTCCGAAACACACCCTTATCGGGGGGTGAATCTTGAAAAAAACAAAAAAAAATTCTATGTCCTGCGCGTTTGATATAATCGTTTTTTTTATTGGCGTTGCGTGGAAAGTGGCCCAAAAGGCGCCTCTCAAAAAAATACCGACCTTCTAAATGTTCCGGAACACACCCTTTTGAGGGGTGAATCTTGAAGAAAACAAAAAAAATTCTATGTCCTGCGCGTTTGATATAATCGTTTTTTTTTATTGGCGTTGCGTGGAAAGTGGCCCAAAAGGCGGCTCTCAAAAAAATACCGACACTCTAAATGTTCCGGAAGACAACCTCATCGGAGGGTGAATCTTGAAAAAAACAAAATAAAATTCTATGTCCTGCGCGTATGATATAATCGTTTTTTTTATTGACGTTGCGTGGAAAGTGGCCCAAAAGGCGCCTCTCAAAATAATACCGACCTTCTAAATGTTCCGGAACACACCCTTTTTGGGGGGTGAATCTTGAAAAAAACAAAAAAAAATTCTATGTCCTGCGCGTTTGATATAATCGTTTTTTTTTATTGGCGTTCGCCTCTTCTATTGTGATTTTATTTTTATACTCGTATTCAATCTGCGTTTGGCTTCGGATTTACGTATTTTATTTTATATTCCTTTTGGTCATAAAGAGTATCTTTTTTGTTTTCGCCTTGAGCTTTAAATTTTTTTGTGCATGATCGTGTGTAACAGCGTGAGAGAAGAAGATATTATATATATATATATAATGGTGTTGAAGTTTGCATCGTTGGAACGCAACGAAAGTTATTTTTGACATTTTATTTGCCATACTTTTATTATTATAAAATATCTATTTTTTAAAGATTTATATTGTACGTCGCAAAGTAAATATCTTAGAAAGTGGTCAAAGACTTTTGGTAGGCAAAATCTGTCAAACATATTAAGGGAACTCGGAAATATTTACTTTCATTGCGTCCCAACGATGCAAACTTCAACACCATTATATATATATATATATTAGGGTGGCACAAATTCGAGCTCTATTTTTTCCCCTTTTTCTCACCATCCAATTAACTTCTTTAAACGAAAAGAAAATTGTCACGGTAGCTGCGAGCGGTCGACTAATAATTAGAGGTCGCTCAAATCTCCCAAAAACGCGAATTTTCATTATAAAATCAATTTTTTTTGTTCACTTCTCACCCATGAATTTTACGCTATATAATTTTTAAATTAACCTCTTCGAAAGGCAGGGTTTACGCCAAAAAATAAATCTCGCATGCACTATTATTCCTTGTTGCATAAAAACAAAGTAGCCAGTGAATTGTTACATTTTCTGAATAGATTATTATAATAATTTGTAACAAACACCAATTAGACGATGTGTTCTATTATGTATTATTGTATTATGGCGTCGCTCGTCACAGAATACAGCTGCGATTGGTCCGCAGTTTGACTAACGAGACCAACTGTGGGACACATTACGATGCGCGGGAAACTGTTTCTAAAGGAAAAAGGATTAATTATGTTGAACATTTTACAAAGCGTCAAAATTATGCGTGATAAGAGTTTAAAATATTGGCGAAAATGGGAAATTTCGAGGCTCTCAATCGAAGCGATCAATAAATATTCATTGGCCGGCTAAAGCTTTCGCAAGGTTAATTTTGAAATTATAAAGCGTAAAATTCATAGGTGAAAGGTGCATAAAAAATAGATTTTTTAACGAAAATTTGAATTTTCGTGAGGCTTGAGCGACTTCTAAATATTTTTTGACCGCTCGCAGCTTTCGCCGAAATTTTTTGTTCTTTAAAGAAGATAGATGGATGGTGAGAAAACGGACAAAAGATTGAGCTAAAATTTGTGTCACCCTAATATATATGTATCTCTCTCTCTCTCTCTCTCTCTCTCTCTCTCTCTCTCTCTCTCTCTCTCTCTCGCTCTTTTAAACACGACCGCGCACAAAAAAAATGTCAAAGCTCAAAGCAAAAACGTTAAGAGATACTCCTTTACGCACGACCAGGCGATGGAAATTGAAGAAGATACACACACACACACACACACGCACGCACGCACGCACGCACGCACACACACACACACATGTATCTTCTTCAATTTCGATCGCCTGGTCGTGTGTAAAGGAGTATCCTTTAACGTTTTTGCTTTGAGCTTTAACATTTTTTTTGTGCGCAGTCGTGTTTAAAAGAGCGAGAGAGAGAGAGGAAGATACATATATATTAAGGTGACACAAATTTCAGCTCAATATTTTGTCCTCTTCCCACCATCCATCCATCTTCTTTAAAGAACAAAAAATTGCGGCGAAAGCTGCGAGCAGCCAAAAAAAATTTAGAAATCGAAAACCCAAACAAACCCAAACAAATTCAAATTTTCATTAAAAAATCTATTTTTTGATGCACCTTTCATATATATATATATATATGAAGAAAAAAAATATATATATATGAAAGGTGCATCAAAAAATACATTTTTTAATGAAAATTTGAATTTTTATGAGGCTTGAGCGATTTCTAAATTTTTTTTGACCGCTCGCAGCTTTGGCCGCAATTTTTTGTTCTTTAAGGAAGATAGATGGATGGTGAGAAAAAGGACAAAATATTGAGCTAAAATTTATGTCACCCGAATATATATGTATCTTCCTCTCTCTCTCTCTCTCTCTCGCTCTCTCTCTCGCTCTTTTAAACACGACCGCGCACAAAAAAATGTTAAAGCCTAAAGCAAAAACGTTAAAAGATACTTCTTTACACACGACCAGGCGATCGAAATTGAAGAAGATACATATGTGTGTGTGTGTGTGTGTGTGTGTGTGTGTGTGTGTGTGTGTGTGTGTCCTTCAATTTATATATAAATATAAACACACAGACACATACACACACACACACACACACACACACACACACACACACATCTTCTACGTCGCACGCCACAATTTATAAACTTTCGGCAGCCCTGATCTTGAAACAAATTAGGTAACCAGAAAAAGCTAATTTTTATCGAATGTCAACTACCATATACACGATGTCGAAATTCGCACGTTGGAACACAACAAAAATCGATTAATTTCAATCGTTCGGTTTTTTTGCTGTGAAAATAAAAAATGGGGTAACGTTCCGAACCACCGATCAAGATGAAATTATGCACCGACCTCCCTTTTAATATTTTAAGACAACCCCTGAAGGGATTTTTCGCGCCGCACAATAGTTTTCGAGATATTGAATGTTAAAGTTAATTGTTTTACCGCGCGCCGACGATATCGATATCGGCTACCAGTGCAGCCAGATCGCGCGTAAAAGTTACCCCCTCTCTAGTCTCTTACGCGCCCATCACACAATCATAAAAGCGCGTGTCCGTGAGCGAGCGACGCTCGGACATCTTTGGCAAGAGCCGAGCGGGGTCGAAGATTCTCGACCGCGCCTTCGGCAGCTACACCAACACATGGACGCTGAGCACGTTCATGTGCGGCCAAGCCGAAACGAAGGCTTCGAGGGAAAAAGCAATCTGAGCACGACTCGCGTGTGACGTCACCCGACGGCACGCGCGAGGCTTTTAGATTTCAATGCTTATTTAGCGATTGATTCTCTGCGTTATTAATGTATACAAAAAAATGTATCGCGCATTCTGATCGCTTATTTTTATAGTTTATACGTTAATTTAAATGTAATCATAAATCTAAATTACAATTTATTTATCTTCTAAAAAATTGTTTACGCTTTACTCACACCCGTCCTTACGCCAAATAAATTATAATTCATAAAAGTAAGCGGAAATGTATTTATATTCGTGTTATTATATTAATTCTCATACTTTTATCAAGCGATAAAGCATTATCGCCAACAACAAGCCAATCATCCATCCGGCCGTGAATCGTAAGTACCAGAAAGTGCACATATTCTACAAGCGATGAGATGGTCCCGTTGGTAGCGTTCCTGGCTTTGGTCCGCAAGGAGCCCCAGTGCAAATTTTTCTCCAAATTTTTCATAATTTCTCATATTTTAGTCATATTTGAGATTTTCGGAGGAAAAATGATTTAAAAAAGATTCAAGTACTGGTCTATTTCCCAAAAAAAACATTTTTTTTACTGAAAATTCACGATTTCTCTTTTTTTTCCTCGGAAATTTATCCTTTTCCTATTACCTAAGTGAACCTAAGGCTGCGGAGATATTCGACGAAAATTTGAAGATGAAAAAAATTAGATTTTCTAATTAAAATAACTTTTTCTTTTTCCTATTGAGTGAACGGCTGCGGAGATATTCGGAGAAAAGTTATAGATGAAAAAAATGAGATTTTCGTAAGAAAACTTCTTACATTTTTTATCCGTCATAATTCTAAGAAATAATGAATTTCCGAAATTTTTGCAAACATTATTTTCCTTAAGGGGTAATACCACTGTAACGACCTGCCACGACGCGTTTTAGATAAATAATACTTGGGGTAATTATTAACCATATATTGAAGTATATTGCAAAGAAAAAAATATGGGAAAATATTACAAAATGGCGAAACTGCAACGAATTCTTCCGAGGCATGTTGAACTTAAGGTGCTCTGCGGCACGCAGTATAACTTGTGCCAATTTTAATCAGGACAAAATAATTTTTTTTAAAATTAAATCTAGATGAGTGTAGCTAGTGAACGACGTAGGGGATTTTAGAAATATTGATTTTTGAGGAATTGCCGAGTATTTGACTAAAAATGTTCAATTTTTTTTAAAGACAGTTATTTGTTAATAAATATTGTTTAAATTAACTTATCGAAAATCCCATACGTGGTTCAGTAGCTACACTCATGTAGACTTAATACAGCAAAATTATTTTTTTTAGATTAAAATTGGCACAGTTATACTGCGTGCCGCAGAGGTTGGACATGCTTCGGACGAATTGCTACAGTGTCGCCATTTTGTAATATTTTCGGATACAAAATTATAGCAATATACTTAAATATATGCTCAATAAATAACGCAAGTAATATTTGTTTATCACATTTTCTTCCGCCAAAAAAAATATCAAAAAATACGCTTCCTGTAAGGCCGTTACAGTGGTGTTACCCCTCAAAGTCTTCATTTAATTTCCGAGATTTTCTCGTGATCATAATTAAAATGATGAAATATTTGGAAAAATTCGAAAAAAATTAGAGAAATTCGGAGAAACTCGGATGTTTTCAGAAAAAAAAATTGCACTAGGGGCGCGGGATCGTTCCCCGCGCTGAGTGCTTTTTAAAAAATTATTATTACTATTAATTCTTATTTGATCAGTTATTTTTATTAGTTATCGTTACTATTTTAATTAGTTATCTTTTAGTGTCGAAAAATTTATCGCGCACTCTGACCGCTTATTTTATTAGTGTGTACGTTAATTTAAATATAATAATAAATCTAAATTACAACTTATTTATCTTCTAAAAAATTGTTTGCGCTTTACTCACACCCGTCCCTATGCCAAATAAATTGTAATTCATAAAAGTAAGCGGAAATATATTTATATTCGTATTATTATATTCATTCTCATATACTTTCATCAAGCGACAAAAGCATTATCATAATGCTTTATCGCTTGATGAAAGTATGTGAGCGGAAATATATTAGGGATCGATAAGGGATGTGGATTGGAGAAAATGGTGGGAAATGTAAAAAAGGGGAAATCCCTGTACATGAAAGCTACAATTAGCGAAGCGTTCGCCGTAGCAGATACAATTTAAAATAAAAAATAAAAAAATAATAATGATAACTCATAAAAATAACTAATCAAATAAGAATTGATAGTAATAATAATTAAAAAAAAAACACTGAGCGCGCTGAACGATGCCGCGCCTCTGCGGACCGAAGCCAGGAACGCTACCAATGGGACCATCTCATCGCTTGTGGAATATGTGCACTTTCTGGTACTTACGATTCGCGGCCAGATACATTATGATAATGCTTTATCGCTTGATGAAAGTATTTGAGAATGAATACAATAATACGAATATAAATATATTTCCGCTCACTTTTATGAATTACAATTTATTTGGCATAGGAACGGGTGTGAGTGAAGCGCAAACAATTTTTTAGAAGATAAATAAGTTGTAGTTTAGATTTATTATTATATTTAAATTAACGTACAAACTAATAAAATAAGGGGTTAGAGTGCGCCATAAATTTTTCGACATGAAACGATAACCAATTAAAATAATAATGATAACTAATAAAAATAACTAATCAAATAAGAATTAATAGTAATAATAATTTTAAAAAAAGCACTGAGCGCAGGGAACGATCCCGCGCACCTAGTGCAGTTTTTTTCTGAAAAACACCGATTTTTTCCGGAAAATTTTTCGGAATTTTTCTATGAATTGGAACAAATATTTTTACGCAAACATCCAAGTTTCTCCGAATTTCTCCGAACTTTTTCGAATTTTTCCGAATATTTCATCATTTTAATTAGGTGGCGCCCATTAATTACGTAAGGCGTTTAGGGGGGGGGGGGGGTCGAGCGAAATCTCACCCAATCTCACGTGGGGGAGAGGGGGGCTTTCGCAAATATCACGTAATTTTAGTAATTTTAGTAATTTTAGTAATCACATAATTTTTATCACGTAGGGAGAGTCTCCCTACTACTTTACATGGTGGAGTAAATGGTACTACAACCGCAGTTACTTCTACTACAATTTATTTTCCGTGAACGTATGCATTTTGAAAAATCTCACGTGAGATTAGGGGAGGGGGGAGGGGGTCGAGCAAAATCTCACGACATCTCACCAGGGGGAGAGGGGGGGGGGGGTCGAAAAATCGCCAAAATCACCTCACGTAATTAATGGATGCCCCCTTATGATCACGGTAAAATCTCGGAAATGAAATGAAGACTTTAAGGGGTAACACCACTGTAACGGCCTTACAGGAAGCGTATTTTTTGATATTTTTTTTTGGCAAAAGGAAATGTGATAAACAAATAATGATTGCGGTATTTATTCAGCATATATTTAAGTATATTGCTATAAATTTTTATTTAAAAATATTACAAAATGGCGATACTGCAGCAATTCCTCTGAAGCACCTCTGCGGCACGCAGTATAACTGTGCCAATTTTAATCCAAAAAAAAGAATTTCGTTTTATTAAGTCTACATGAGCGTAGCTACTGAACCACGTAAGGGATTTTCGATAAGTTAATTTAAACAATATTTATTAACAAATAACTGTCCTAAAAAAAAATTGAACATTTTTAGTCACATACTCGGCAATTACTCAAAAATCAATATTTCTAAAATCCCCTACGTGGTTCACTAGCTACACTCATCTACATTTAATTTAAAAAAATATATTTTGTCCAGATTTAAATTGGCAGAAGTTATACTGCGTGCCGCAGAGCGCCTTGAGTTCAACATGCCTCGGAAGAATTTGTTGCAGTTTCGCCATTTTGTAATAATTTCCCATAAAATTTTTTGCAATATACTCCAATATATGCTTAATAATTACGCCAAGTATTACTTGTCTAAAACGCTTTGTGGCAGGCCGTTACAGTGGTGTTACCCCTTAAGGAAAATAATGTTTGCAAAAATTTCGGAAATTCATTATTTCTCAGAATTATGAGGGATCAAAAAATGTAAAAAGCTTTTTTTTACGGAAATCTCGTTTTTTTTCATTTAAAAATTTCTCCGAATATCTCCGCAGCCGTTCACTCAGGTAATAGGAAAAAGGGAAATTTCCGGAAAAAAATAATAATAAGTTTTTTTTTACGAAAATCTCATTTCTTTTCATGTTTAACTTTTCTCCGAATATCTCCGCAGCCTCAGGTCATAGAAAAAAGAGAAATTTCCGCGGAAAAAATATAAAATCATGAATTTTCAGTAAAAAAAATGTGTTTTTGGGAAATTTTTTTCTCCGAAAATCTGAAATATGACTAAAATATGAGAAATCATGAAAAATTTGGAGAAAAATTTGCACTAGGGGCCCCCGCGGACCGAAGCCAGGAACGCTACCAACGGGTCCATCTCATAGCTTGTAGAATATGTGCACTTTCTGGTACTTATGATTAGCGGCCGGATGGATGATTGGCTTGTTTTTGGGGATAATGCTTTATCGCTTGATGAAAGTATGAGAATTAATATAATAATACGAGTATAAATATATTTCCGCTTACTTTTATGAATTATAATTTATTGGGCATAAGGACGGGTGTGAGTAAAGCGTAAATGACTTTTTAGAAGATAAGTAATTTGTAATTTAGATTTACAGTAGAACCTCGATTATCCGAACCGATTCGGACCGAGACTAGTTCGGATAATCGGAACGTGGGTTTTTTTGGAAGGAGATCATAAACAACACCGTTGTACATAAAAACAGTACATACATATATATTAAAATTTGAAATACACACACACACACACACACACACACACACACACACACACACACACACACACACACACACACACACACACACACACACACACACACACACACACACACACACACACACACACACACACACACACACACACACACACACACACACACACACACACACACACACACACACACACACACACACACACACACACACACACACACACACACACACACACACACACACACACACACACACACACACACACACACACACACACACACACACACACACACACACACACACACACACACACACACACACACACACACACACACACACACACACACACACACACACACACACACACACACACACACACACACACACACACACACACACACACACACACACACACACACACACACACACACACACACACACACACACACACACACACACACACACACACACACACACACACACACACACACACACACACACACACACACACACACACACACACACACACACACACACACACACACACACACACACACACACACACACACACACACACACACACACACACACACACACACACACACACACACACACACACACACACACACACACACACACACACACACACACACACACACACACACACACACACACACACACACACACACACACACACACACACACACACACACACACACACACACACACACACACACACACACACACACACACACACACACACACACACACACACACACACACACACACACACACACACACACACACACACACACACACACACACACACACACACACACACACACACACACACACACACACACACACACACACACACACACACACACACACACACACACACACACACACACACACACACACACACACACACACACACACACACACACACACACACGTGTGTGTGCGCGTGCGTGCGTGTGTGTTTTTAATATTTAAGAAAAGTCGAATGCCTTTTTTATATTAAAAAAAATAAAATCTACCATTTTTAATTGACGAACGGCTGTAACGCGTTTTTGAGCGGCTAAGTCTCGCAGCCGTTTGAGAAGGAGAAGTTGCGTTGGGATACTCATTGTTACTCACGGCGGTGGCAGCGAGCAACAATGTATCTTTCGCGGCAACGTTCGGATAATAGAGCGTTCGGATAAACTAAGTCATCGTTCGGATAATCGAGGGTTCGGATGATCGAGGTTCGGATAATCCGGGTCCTACTGTATTATTATATTTAAATTAACGTATAAACTAAGAAAATAAGCGATCAGAGTGCGCGATACATTTGTTTGTATACATTAATAACACAGAGAATCAAGAGCTAAATAAGCATTGATATCATCTAAAAGCCTCGCGCGTTCCGTCGGGTGACGTCACGCGCAAGTCGTGCTCAGATTGCTTTTTCCCTCGAAGCCTTCGTTTCGGCTTGGCCGCACATGAACGTGCTCAGCGTCCATGTGTTGGTGTAGCTGCCGAAGGCGCGGTCGAGAATCTTCGACCCCGCTCGGCTCTTGCCGAAGATGTCCGAACGTCGCTCGCTCACGGACACGCGCTACTATGATTGTGTGACGGGCGCGTAAGAGATTAGAGAGGGGGTAACTTTTACGTGCGATCTGGCTGCACTGTCTGCTACGTCTCAGTTCTTGCTCTACGTATATGTTATCACGCTCTCCGCTTTGTCCGGATCTTCGCCGAGCCTACGCGGATGCTCTCTCCCACCATACGCTTGTACGGCCCGGCCGGAGACTTGCTAGGAGGTTCCCTGCTCGACCCAGCGCTCCCTTTTTATTTTTACCGCCTTCGATTTTGGTTCCTATTTCGTTCTTTACCATTAAGGCGTCTTCTCACTTTACAATTTAAAAATAAACTATTTTTTTTTTCAAATTATCCCTTTCGAAAGTATACATATCCAAAAGTATCATACAATTTTTTTTATTAAGATCGGTTTTGAAGATTTTGGAGGTGATGGGCGTCAAACTCGGTCCGATCGCTGCACAGTACGTCGCTAAACGTGATAGTGAGCGTATACGCGTAGCCCAGGCTATGTCGGCGTGTTTGTCTGTAACGCGTAGCGTGCTCCAGCGGCCCAGGTCGCCGCAGCCAGATCGCGCGGCGAGCTCCGAACATCCATGTTTGAAATATTTAGCTAGAGAATTGTTTCGTAAAATATCGTCAGGGCAAAAAAATGGAAACACGAAAAATTAAGAAAGAAACCATAATGCGCTACATTTAACATACCGTCATCTTCGGATGACAATCGTTGACTTAGGCTGTAAAAACCCTGTCAACGTTTCTACTTAGTCTTATTATAAATTAGACACTTCAATTTTATTCAGGCTGGAAATATCTAACAACGATTCCTGAGAAAAGTTAAAGCAATTTTGGAGGCCTAATTTGGTCAAAAGAAATTCACCCCCCGAAAAGGGTGTCTTCCGGAACATTTAGAGGGTCGGCTTTTTTTTGGGAGGCGCGTTTTTGGGCCACTTCTCACGCAACGCCAATAAAAAAAACGATTATATCAAACGCGCAGGACATAGAATTTTTTTGTTTTTTTTTCAAGATTCACCCCCCGATAAGGGTGGGTTCCGGAACATTTAGAAGGTCGGTATTTTTTTGAGAGGCGCCTTTTGGGCCTCTTTCCACGCAACGCCAATAAAACAAACGATTATATCAAACGCGCAGGACATAGAATTTTTTTTTGTTTTTTTTCAAGATTCACCCCCCTATAAGGGTGTGTTCCGGAACATTTAGAGGGTCGCTATTTTTTTGGGAGGCGCTTTTTAGGCCACTTTCCACGCAACGCCAATAAAAAAAACGATTATATCAAACGCGCAGGACATAGAATTATTTTTTGTTTTTTTTCAAGATTCACCCCCCGATAAGGGTGTGTTCCGGAACATTTAGAAGGTCGGTATTTTTTTGAGAGGCGCCTTTTGGGCCACTTTCCACGCAACACCAATAAAAAAAAACGATTATATCGAACGCGCAGGACATAGAATTTTTTTTCGTTTTTTTCAAGATTCACCCCCCGATAAGGGTGTGTTCCGGAACATTTAGAGGGTCGGTATTTTTTTGAGAGGCGCCTTTTGGGCCACTTTCCACGCAACGCCAAAAAAAAACGATTATATCGAACGCGCAGGACATAGAATTTTTTTTCGTTTTTTTCAAGATTCACCCCCCGATAAGGGTGTGTTCCGGAACATTTAGAGGGTCGGTATTTTTTTGAGAGGCGCCTTTTGGGCCACTTTCCACGCAACGCCAATAAAAAAAACGATTATATCAAACGCGCAGGACATAGAATTTTTTTATTGGTTTTTTCAAGATTCACCCCCCGATAAGGGTGTGTTCCGGAACATTTAGAGGGTCGGTGTTTTTTTGAGAGGCGCCTTTTGGGCCACTTTCCACGCAACGCCAATAAAAAAAACGATTATATCGAACGCGCAGGACATAGAATTTTTTTTTGTTTTTTTTCAAGATTCACCCCCCGATAAGGGTGTGTTCCGGAACATTTAGAGCGTCGGTATTTTTTTGAGAGGCGCCTTTTCGGCCACTTTCCACGCAACGCCAATAAAAAAAACGATTATATCGAACGCGCAGGACATAGAATTTTTTTTCGTTTCTTTCAAGATTCACCCCCCGATAAGGGTGTGTTCCGGAACATTTAGAGCGTCGGTATTTTTTTGAGAGGCGCCTTTTGGGCCACTTTCCACGCAACGCCAATGAAAAAAACGATTATATCGAACGCGCAGGACATACAATTTTTTTTTGTTTTTTTCAAGATTCACCCCCCGATAAGGGTGTGTTCCGGAACATTTAGAGGGTCGGTATTTTTTTGAGAGGCGTCTTTTGGGCCACTTTCCACGCAACGCCAATAAAAAAAAACGATTATATCAAACGCGCAGGACATAGAATTTTTTTATTGGTTTTTTCAAGATTCACCCCCCGATAAGGGTGTGTTCCGGAACATTTAGAGCGTCGGTATTTTTTTGAGAGGCACCTTTTGGGCCACTTTCCACGCAACGCCAATAAAAAAAACGATTATATCGAACGCGCAGGACATAGAATTTTTTTTTGTTTTTTTTCAAGATTCACCCCCCGATAAGGGTGTGTTCCGGAACATTTAGAGCGTCGGTATTTTTTGGAGAGGCGCCTTTTGGGCCACTTTCCACGCAACGCCAATAAAAAAAACGATTATATCAAACGCGCAGGACATAGAATTTTTTTTTGTTTTTTTTCAAGATTCACCTCCCGATAAGGGTGTGTTCCGGAACATTTAGAGGGTCGGTATTTTTTTGAGAGGCGCCTTTTGGGCCACTTTCCACGCAACGCCAATAAAAAAAAACGATTATATCGAACGCGCAGGACATAGAATTTTTTTTTGTTTTTTTTCAAGATTCACCCCCCGATAAGGGTGTGTTCCGGAACATTTAGAGCGTCGGTATTTTTTTGAGAGGCGCCTTTTCGGCCACTTTCCACGCAACGCCAATAAAAAAAACGATTATATCGAACGCGCAGGACATAGAATTTTTTTTCGTTTCTTTCAAGATTCACCCCCCGATAAGGGTGTGTTCCGGAACATTTAGAGGGTCGGTATTTTTTTGAGAGGCGCCTTTTGGGCCACTTTCCACGCAACGCCAATAAAAAAAACGATTATATCAAACGCGCAGGACATAGAATTTTTTTATTGGTTTTTTCAAGATTCACCCCCCGATAAGGGTGTGTTCCGGAACATTTAGAGGGTCGGTATTTTTTTGAGAGGCGCCTTTTGGGCCGCTTTCCACGCAACGCCAATAAAAAAAACGATTATATCGAACGCGCAGGACATAGAATTTTTTTTTGTTTTTTTCAAGATTCACCCCCCGATAAGGGTGTGTTCCGGAACATTTAGAGGGTCGGTATTTTTTTGAGAGCCGTCTTTTGGGCCACTTTCCACGCAACGCCAATAAAAAAAAACGATTATATCAAACGCGCAGGACATAGAATTTTTTTTTGTTTTTTTCAAGATTCACCCCCCAAAAAGGGTGTGTTCCGGAACATTTAGAAGGTCGGTATTTTTTTGAGAGGCGCCTTTTGGGCCACTTTCCACGTAACGCCAATAAAAAAAAACGATTATATCAAACGCGCAGGACATAGAATTTTTTTTTGTTTTTTTTTCAAGATTCACCCCCCGATAAGGGTGTGTTCCGGAACATTTAGAGCGTCGGTATTTTTTTGAGAGGCGTCTTTTGGGCCACTTCCCACGCAACGCCAATAAAAAAAACGATTATATCAAACGCGCAGGACATAGAATTTTTTTTTTTTTTTTTCAAGATTTACCCCCCGATGAGGGTGTGTTCCGGAACATTTAGAGGGTCGGTATTTTTTTGAGAGGCGCCTTTTGGGCCACTTTCCACGCAACGCCAATAAAAAAAACGATTATATCGAACGCGCAGGACATAGAATTTTTTTTTGTTTTTTTCAAGATTCACCCCCCGATAAGGGTGTGTTCCGGAACATTTAGAGCGTCGGTATTTTTTTGAGAGGCGCCTTTTGGGCCACTTTCCACGCAACGCCAATAAAAAAAACGATTATATCGAACGCGCAGGACATACAATTTCTTTTTGTTTTTTTCAAGATTCACCCCCCGATAAGGGTGTGTTCCGGAACATTAAGAGGGTCGGTATTTTTTTGAGAGGCGTCTTTTGGGCCACTTTCCACGCAACGCCAATAAAAAAAAACGATTATATCAAACGCGCAGGACATAGAATTTTTTTATTGGTTTTTTCAAGATTCACCCCCCGATAAGGGTGTGTTCCGGAACATTTAGAGCGTCGGTATTTTTTTGAGAGGCACCTTTTGGGCCACTTTCCACGCAACGCCAATAAAAAAAACGATTATATCGAACGCGCAGGACATAGAATTTTTTTTTGTTTTTTTTCAAGATTCACCCCCCGATAAGGGTGTGTTCCGGAACATTTAGAGCGTCGGTATTTTTTGGAGAGGCGCCTTTTGGGCCACTTTCCACGCAACGCCAATAAAAAAAACGATTATATCAAACGCGCAGGACATAGAATTTTTTTTTGTTTTTTTTCAAGATTCACCTCCCGATAAGGGTGTGTTCCGGAACATTTAGAGGGTCGGTATTTTTTTGAGAGGCGCCTTTTGGGCCACTTTCCACGCAACGCCAATAAAAAAAACGATTATATCGAACGCGCAGGACATAGAATTTTTTTTTGTTTTTTTTCAAGATTCACCCCCCGATAAGGGTGTGTTCCGGAACATTTAGAGCGTCGGTATTTTTTTGAGAGGCGCCTTTTCGGCCACTTTCCACGCAACGCCAATAAAAAAAACGATTATATCGAACGCGCAGGACATAGAATTTTTTTTCGTTTCTTTCAAGATTCACCCCCCGATAAGGGTGTGTTCCGGAACATTTAGAGGGTCGGTATTTTTTTGAGAGGCGCCTTTTGGGCCACTTTCCACGCAACGCCAATAAAAAAAACGATTATATCAAACGCGCAGGACATAGAATTTTTTTATTGGTTTTTTCAAGATTCACCCCCCGATAAGGGTGTGTTCCGGAACATTTAGAGGGTCGGTATTTTTTTGAGAGGCGCCTTTTGGGCCGCTTTCCACGCAACGCCAATAAAAAAAACGATTATATCGAACGCGCAGGACATAGAATTTTTTTTTGTTTTTTTCAAGATTCACCCCCCGATAAGGGTGTGTTCCGGAACATTTAGAGGGTCGGTATTTTTTTGAGAGCCGTCTTTTGGGCCACTTTCCACGCAACGCCAATAAAAAAAACGATTATATCAAACGCGCAGGACATAGAATTTTTTTTTGTTTTTTTCAAGATTCACCCCCCAAAAAGGGTGTGTTCCGGAACATTTAGAAGGTCGGTATTTTTTTGAGAGGCGCCTTTTGGGCCACTTTCCACGTAACGCCAATAAAAAAAACGATTATATCAAACGCGCAGGACATAGAATTTTTTTTTGTTTTTTTTTTTCAAGATTCACCCCCCGATAAGGGTGTGTTCCGGAACATTTAGAGCGTCGGTATTTTTTTAAGAGGCGTCTTTTGGGCCACTTCCCACGCAACGCCAATAAAAAAAACGATTATATCAAACGCGCAGGACATAGAATTTTTTTATTGGTTTTTTCAAGATTCACCCCCCGATAAGGGTGTGTTCCGGAACATTTAGAGGGTCGCTATTTTTTTGGGAGGCGCTTTTTAGGCCACTTTCCACGCAACGCCAATAAAAAAAACGATTATATCGAACGCGCAGGACATAGAATTTTTTTTTGTTTTTTTCAAGATTCACCCCCCGATAAGGGTGTGTTCCGGAACATTTAGAGCGTCGGTATTTTTTTGAGAGGCGCCTTTTGGGCCACTTTCCACGCAACGCCAATAAAAAAAACGATTATATCGAACGCGCAGGACATACAATTTCTTTTTGTTTTTTTCAAGATTCACCCCCCGATAAGGGTGTGTTCCGGAACATTAAGAGGGTCGGTATTTTTTTGAGAGGCGTCTTTTGGGCCACTTTCCACGCAACGCCAATAAAAAAAAACGATTATATCAAACGCGCAGGACATAGAATTTTTTTATTGGTTTTTTCAAGATTCACCCCCCGATAAGGGTGTGTTCCGGAACATTTAGAGCGTCGGTATTTTTTTGAGAGGCACCTTTTGGGCCACTTTCCACGCAACGCCAATAAAAAAAACGATTATATCGAACGCGCAGGACATAGAATTTTTTTTTGTTTTTTTTCAAGATTCACCCCCCGATAAGGGTGTGTTCCGGAACATTTAGAGCGTCGGTATTTTTTGGAGAGGCGCCTTTTGGGCCACTTTCCACGCAACGCCAATAAAAAAAACGATTATATCAAACGCGCAGGACATAGAATTTTTTTTTGTTTTTTTTCAAGATTCACCTCCCGATAAGGGTGTGTTCCGGAACATTTAGAGGGTCGGTATTTTTTTGAGAGGCGCCTTTTGGGCCACTTTCCACGCAACGCCAATAAAAAAAACGATTATATCGAACGCGCAGGACATAGAATTTTTTTTTGTTTTTTTTCAAGATTCACCCCCCGATAAGGGTGTGTTCCGGAACATTTAGAGCGTCGGTATTTTTTTGAGAGGCGCCTTTTCGGCCACTTTCCACGCAACGCCAATAAAAAAAACGATTATATCGAACGCGCAGGACATAGAATTTTTTTTCGTTTCTTTCAAGATTCACCCCCCGATAAGGGTGTGTTCCGGAACATTTAGAGGGTCGGTATTTTTTTGAGAGGCGCCTTTTGGGCCACTTTCCACGCAACGCCAATAAAAAAAACGATTATATCAAACGCGCAGGACATAGAATTTTTTTATTGGTTTTTTCAAGATTCACCCCCCGATAAGGGTGTGTTCCGGAACATTTAGAGGGTCGGTATTTTTTTGAGAGGCGCCTTTTGGGCCGCTTTCCACGCAACGCCAATAAAAAAAACGATTATATCGAACGCGCAGGACATAGAATTTTTTTTTGTTTTTTTCAAGATTCACCCCCCGATAAGGGTGTGTTCCGGAACATTTAGAGGGTCGGTATTTTTTTGAGAGCCGTCTTTTGGGCCACTTTCCACGCAACGCCAATAAAAAAAACGATTATATCAAACGCGCAGGACATAGAATTTTTTTTTGTTTTTTTCAAGATTCACCCCCCAAAAAGGGTGTGTTCCGGAACATTTAGAAGGTCGGTATTTTTTTGAAAGGCGCCTTTTGGGCCACTTTCCACGTAACGCCAATAAAAAAAACGATTATATCAAACGCGCAGGACATAGAATTTTTTTTTGTTTTTTTTTTTCAAGATTCACCCCCCGATAAGGGTGTGTTCCGGAACATTTAGAGCGTCGGTATTTTTTTAAGAGGCGTCTTTTGGGCCACTTCCCACGCAACGCCAATAAAAAAAACGATTATATCAAACGCGCAGGACATAGAATTTTTTTATTGGTTTTTTCAAGATTCACCCCCCGATAAGGGTGTGTTCCGGAACATTTAGAGGGTCGCTATTTTTTTGGGAGGCGCTTTTTAGGCCACTTTCCACGCAACGCCAATAAAAAAAACGATTATATCAAACGCGCAGGACATAGAATTTTTTTTTTTTTTTTCAAGATTCACCCCCCGATGAGGGTGTGTTCCGGAACATTTAGAGGGTCGGTATTTTTTTGAGAGGCGCCTTTTGGGCCACTTTCCACGCAACGCCAATAAAAAAAACGATTATATCGAACGCGCAGGACATAGAATTTTTTTTTTTTTTTTCAAGATTCACCCCCCGATAAGGGTGTGTTCCGGAACATTTAGAGCGTCAGTATTTTTTTGAGAGGCGCCTTTTGGGCCACTTTCCACGCAACGCCAATAAAAAAAACGATTATATCGAACGCGCAGGACATACAATTTTTTTTTGTTTTTTTCAAGATTCACCCCCCGATAAGGGTGTGTTCCGGAACATTTAGAGGGTCGGTATTTTTTTGAGAGGCGTCTTTTGGGCCACTTTCCACGCAACGCCAATAAAAAAAACGATTATATCAAACGCGCAGGACATAGAATTTTTTTATTGGTTTTTTCAAGATTCACCCCCCGATAAGGGTGTGTTCCGGAACATTTAGAGCGTCGGTATTTTTTTGAGAGGCACCTTTTGGGCCACTTTCCACGCAACGCCAATAAAAAAAACGATTATATCGAACGCGCAGGACATAGAATTTTTTTTTGTTTTTTTTTCAAGATTCACCCCCCGATAAGGGTGTGTTCCGGAACATTTAGAGGGTCGGTATTTTTTTGAGAGGCGCCTTTTGGGCCACTTTCCACGCAACGCCAATAAAAAAACGATTATATCGAACGCGCAGGACATAGAATTTTTTTTTGTTTTTTTCAAGATTCACCCCCCGATAAGGGTGTGTTCCGGAACATTTAGAGCGTCGGTATTTTTTTGAGAGGCGCCTTTTGGGCCACTTTCCATGCAACGCCAATAAAAAAAACGATTATATCGAACGCGCAGGACATACAATTTTTTTTTGTTTTTTTTTCAAGATTCACCCCCCGATAAGGGTGTGTTCCGGAACATTAAGAGGGTCGGTATTTTTTTGAGAGGCGTCTTTTGGGCCACTTTCCACGCAACGCCAATAAAAAAAAACGATTATATCAAACGCGCAGGACATAGAATTTTTTTATTGGTTTTTTCAAGATTCACCCCCCGATAAGGGTGTGTTCCGGAACATTTAGAGCGTCGGTATTTTTTTGAGAGGCACCTTTTGGGCCACTTTCCACGCAACGCCAATAAAAAAAAACGATTATATCGAACGCGCAGGACATAGAATTTTTTTTTGTTTTTTTTTCAAGATTCACCCCCCGATAAGGGTGTGTTCCGGAACATTTAGAGCGTCGGTATTTTTTGGAGAGGCGCCTTTTGGGCCACTTTCCACGTAACGCCAATAAAAAAAACGATTATATCAAACGCGCAGGACATAGAATTTTTTTTTGTTTTTTTTCAAGATTCACCTCCCGATAAGGGTGTGTTCCGGAACATTTAGAGGGTCGGTATTTTTTTGAGAGGCGCCTTTTGGGCCACTTTCCACGCAACGCCAATAAAAAAAACGATTATATCGAACGCGCAGGACATAGAATTTTTTTTTGTTTTTTTTTCAAGATTCACCCCCCGATAAGGGTGTGTTCCGGAACATTTAGAGCGTCGGTATTTTTTTGAGAGGCGCCTTTTCGGCCACTTTCCACGCAACGCCAATAAAAAAAACGATTATATCGAACGCGCAGGACATAGAATTTTTTTTCGTTTCTTTCAAGATTCACCCCCCGATAAGGGTGTGTTCCGGAACATTTAGAGGGTCGGTATTTTTTTGAGAGGCGCCTTTTGGGCCACTTTCCACGCAACGCCAATAAAAAAAACGATTATATCAAACGCGCAGGACATAGAATGTTTTTATTGGTTTTTTCAAGATTCACCCCCCGATAAGGGTGTGTTCCGGAACATTTAGAGGGTCGGTATTTTTTTGAGAGGCGCCTTTTGGGCCGCTTTCCACGCAACGCCAATAAAAAAAACGATTATATCGAACGCGCAGGACATAGAATTTTTTTTTGTTTTTTTCAAGATTCACCCCCCGATAAGGGTGTGTTCCGGAACATTTAGAGGGTCGGTATTTTTTTGAGAGCCGTCTTTTGGGCCACTTTCCACGCAACGCCAATAAAAAAAACGATTATATCAAACGCGCAGGACATAGAATTTTTTTTTGTTTTTTTCAAGATTCACCCCCCAAAAAGGGTGTGTTCCGGAACATTTAGAAGGTCGGTATTTTTTTGAGAGGCGCCTTTTGGGCCACTTTCCACGTAACGCCAATAAAAAAAACGATTATATCAAACGCGCAGGACATAGAATTTTTTTTTGTTTTTTTTTTCAAGATTCACCCCCCGATAAGGGTGTGTTCCGGAACATTTAGAGCGTCGGTATTTTTTTCAGAGGCGTCTTTTGGGCCACTTCCCACGCAACGCCAATAAAAAAAACGATTATATCAAACGCGCAGGACATAGAATTTTTTTATTGGTTTTTTCAAGATTCACCCCCCGATAAGGGTGTGTTCCGGAACATTTAGAGGGTCGCTATTTATTTGGGAGGCGCTTTTTAGGCCACTTTCCACGCAACGCCAATAAAAAAAACGATTATATCAAACGCGCAGGACATAGAATTTTTTTTTTTTTTTCAAGATTCACCCCCCGATGAGGGTGTGTTCCGGAACATTTAGAGGGTCGGTATTTTTTTGAGAGGCGCCTTTTGGGCCACTTTCCACGCAACGCCAATAAAAAAAACGATTATATCGAACGCGCAGGACATAGAATTTTTTTTTGTTTTTTTCAAGATTCACCCCCCGATAAGGGTGTGTTCCGGAACATTTAGAGCGTCGGTATTTTTTTGAGAGGCGCCTTTTGGGCCACTTTCCACGCAACGCCAATAAAAAAAACGATTATATCGAACGCGCAGGACATACAATTTTTTTTTGTTTTTTTCAAGATTCACCCCCCGATAAGGGTGTGTTCCGGAACATTTAGAGGGTCGGTATTTTTTTGAGAGGCGTCTTTTGGGCCACTTTCCACGCAACGCCAATAAAAAAAAACGATTATATCAAACGCGCAGGACATAGAATTTTTTTATTGGTTTTTTCAAGATTCACCCCCCGATAAGGGTGTGTTCCGGAACATTTAGAGCGTCGGTATTTTTTTGAGAGGCACCTTTTGGGCCACTTTCCACGCAACGCCAATAAAAAAAACGATTATATCGAACGCGCAGGACATAGAATTTTTTTTTGTTTTTTTTCAAGATTCACCCCCCGATAAGGGTGTGTTCCGGAACATTTAGAGGGTCGGTATTTTTTTGAGAGGCGCCTTTTGGGCCACTTTCCACGCAACGCCAATAAAAAAAACGATTATATCGAACGCACAGGACATAGAATTTTTTTTTGTTTTTTTTCAAGATTCACCCCCCGATAAGGGTGTGTTCCGGAACATTTAGAGCGTCGGTATTTTTTTGAGAGGCGCCTTTTCGGCCACTTTCCACGCAACGCCAATAAAAAAAACGATTATATCGAACGCGCAGGACATAGAATTTTTTTTCGTTTCTTTCAAGATTCACCCCCCGATAAGGGTGTGTTCCGGAACATTTAGAGGGTCGGTATTTTTTTGAGAGGCGCCTTTTGGGCCACTTTCCACGCAACGCCAATAAAAAAAACGATTATATCAAACGCGCAGGACATAGAATTTTTTTATTGGTTTTTTCAAGATTCACCCCCCGATAAGGGTGTGTTCCGGAACATTTAGAGGGTCGGTATTTTTTTGAGAGGCGCCTTTTGGGCCGCTTTCCACGCAACGCCAATAAAAAAAACGATTATATCGAACGCGCAGGACATAGAATTTTTTTTTGTTTTTTTCAAGATTCGCCCCCCGATAAGGGTGTGTTCCGGAACATTTAGAGGGTCGGTATTTTTTTGAGAGCCGTCTTTTGGGCCACTTTCCACGCAACGCCAATAAAAAAAACGATTATATCAAACGCGCAGGACATAGAATTTTTTTTTGTTTTTTTCAAGATTCACCCCCCAAAAAGGGTGTGTTCCGGAACATTTAGAAGGTCGGTATTTTTTTGAGAGGCGCCTTTTGGGCCACTTTCCACGTAACGCCAATAAAAAAAACGATTATATCAAACGCGCAGGACATAGAATTTTTTTTTGTTTTTTTTTCAAGATTCACCCCCTATAAGGGTTGGTCCCGGTGGCCATAAATGCTTTTTCTTCATTTTACCATATTTTTTTACCAGCTAGAGCCGAATTGACCAAGAAAAAATAGGAAATTAAAAAATCGAAAAAAAAAATGAAATCGTTGGATAGCAACGATGCAAACTTCATGTACATCAGCTT
>OY723387.1:356842-476842 GCA_963210295.1 Ophion ellenae
ACACACACACACACACACACACACACACACACACACACACACACACACACACACACACACACACACACACACACACACACACACACACACACACACACACACACACACACACACACACACACACACACACACACACACACACACACACACACACACACACACACACACACACACACACACACACACACACACACACACACACACACACACACACACACACACACACACACACACACACACACACACACACACACACACACACACACACACACACACACACACACACACACACACACACACACACACACACACACACACACACACACACACACACACACACACACACACACACACACACACACACACACACACACACACACACACACACACACGTGTGTGTGCGCGTGCGTGCGTGTGTGTTTTTAATATTTAAGAAAAGTCGAATGCCTTTTTTATATTAAAAAAAATAAAATCTACCATTTTTAATTGACGAACGGCTGTAACGCGTTTTTGAGCGGCTAAGTCTCGCAGCCGTTTGAGAAGGAGAAGTTGCGTTGGGATACTCATTGTTACTCACGGCGGTGGCAGCGAGCAACAATGTATCTTTCGCGGCAACGTTCGGATAATAGAGCGTTCGGATAAACTAAGTCATCGTTCGGATAATCGAGGGTTCGGATGATCGAGGTTCGGATAATCCGGGTCCTACTGTATTATTATATTTAAATTAACGTATAAACTAAGAAAATAAGCGATCAGAGTGCGCGATACATTTGTTTGTATACATTAATAACACAGAGAATCAAGAGCTAAATAAGCATTGATATCATCTAAAAGCCTCGCGCGTTCCGTCGGGTGACGTCACGCGCAAGTCGTGCTCAGATTGCTTTTTCCCTCGAAGCCTTCGTTTCGGCTTGGCCGCACATGAACGTGCTCAGCGTCCATGTGTTGGTGTAGCTGCCGAAGGCGCGGTCGAGAATCTTCGACCCCGCTCGGCTCTTGCCGAAGATGTCCGAACGTCGCTCGCTCACGGACACGCGCTACTATGATTGTGTGACGGGCGCGTAAGAGATTAGAGAGGGGGTAACTTTTACGTGCGATCTGGCTGCACTGTCTGCTACGTCTCAGTTCTTGCTCTACGTATATGTTATCACGCTCTCCGCTTTGTCCGGATCTTCGCCGAGCCTACGCGGATGCTCTCTCCCACCATACGCTTGTACGGCCCGGCCGGAGACTTGCTAGGAGGTTCCCTGCTCGACCCAGCGCTCCCTTTTTATTTTTACCGCCTTCGATTTTGGTTCCTATTTCGTTCTTTACCATTAAGGCGTCTTCTCACTTTACAATTTAAAAATAAACTATTTTTTTTTTCAAATTATCCCTTTCGAAAGTATACATATCCAAAAGTATCATACAATTTTTTTTATTAAGATCGGTTTTGAAGATTTTGGAGGTGATGGGCGTCAAACTCGGTCCGATCGCTGCACAGTACGTCGCTAAACGTGATAGTGAGCGTATACGCGTAGCCCAGGCTATGTCGGCGTGTTTGTCTGTAACGCGTAGCGTGCTCCAGCGGCCCAGGTCGCCGCAGCCAGATCGCGCGGCGAGCTCCGAACATCCATGTTTGAAATATTTAGCTAGAGAATTGTTTCGTAAAATATCGTCAGGGCAAAAAAATGGAAACACGAAAAATTAAGAAAGAAACCATAATGCGCTACATTTAACATACCGTCATCTTCGGATGACAATCGTTGACTTAGGCTGTAAAAACCCTGTCAACGTTTCTACTTAGTCTTATTATAAATTAGACACTTCAATTTTATTCAGGCTGGAAATATCTAACAACGATTCCTGAGAAAAGTTAAAGCAATTTTGGAGGCCTAATTTGGTCAAAAGAAATTCACCCCCCGAAAAGGGTGTCTTCCGGAACATTTAGAGGGTCGGCTTTTTTTTGGGAGGCGCGTTTTTGGGCCACTTCTCACGCAACGCCAATAAAAAAAACGATTATATCAAACGCGCAGGACATAGAATTTTTTTGTTTTTTTTTCAAGATTCACCCCCCGATAAGGGTGGGTTCCGGAACATTTAGAAGGTCGGTATTTTTTTGAGAGGCGCCTTTTGGGCCTCTTTCCACGCAACGCCAATAAAACAAACGATTATATCAAACGCGCAGGACATAGAATTTTTTTTTGTTTTTTTTCAAGATTCACCCCCCTATAAGGGTGTGTTCCGGAACATTTAGAGGGTCGCTATTTTTTTGGGAGGCGCTTTTTAGGCCACTTTCCACGCAACGCCAATAAAAAAAACGATTATATCAAACGCGCAGGACATAGAATTATTTTTTGTTTTTTTTCAAGATTCACCCCCCGATAAGGGTGTGTTCCGGAACATTTAGAAGGTCGGTATTTTTTTGAGAGGCGCCTTTTGGGCCACTTTCCACGCAACACCAATAAAAAAAAACGATTATATCGAACGCGCAGGACATAGAATTTTTTTTCGTTTTTTTCAAGATTCACCCCCCGATAAGGGTGTGTTCCGGAACATTTAGAGGGTCGGTATTTTTTTGAGAGGCGCCTTTTGGGCCACTTTCCACGCAACGCCAAAAAAAAACGATTATATCGAACGCGCAGGACATAGAATTTTTTTTCGTTTTTTTCAAGATTCACCCCCCGATAAGGGTGTGTTCCGGAACATTTAGAGGGTCGGTATTTTTTTGAGAGGCGCCTTTTGGGCCACTTTCCACGCAACGCCAATAAAAAAAACGATTATATCAAACGCGCAGGACATAGAATTTTTTTATTGGTTTTTTCAAGATTCACCCCCCGATAAGGGTGTGTTCCGGAACATTTAGAGGGTCGGTGTTTTTTTGAGAGGCGCCTTTTGGGCCACTTTCCACGCAACGCCAATAAAAAAAACGATTATATCGAACGCGCAGGACATAGAATTTTTTTTTGTTTTTTTTCAAGATTCACCCCCCGATAAGGGTGTGTTCCGGAACATTTAGAGCGTCGGTATTTTTTTGAGAGGCGCCTTTTCGGCCACTTTCCACGCAACGCCAATAAAAAAAACGATTATATCGAACGCGCAGGACATAGAATTTTTTTTCGTTTCTTTCAAGATTCACCCCCCGATAAGGGTGTGTTCCGGAACATTTAGAGCGTCGGTATTTTTTTGAGAGGCGCCTTTTGGGCCACTTTCCACGCAACGCCAATGAAAAAAACGATTATATCGAACGCGCAGGACATACAATTTTTTTTTGTTTTTTTCAAGATTCACCCCCCGATAAGGGTGTGTTCCGGAACATTTAGAGGGTCGGTATTTTTTTGAGAGGCGTCTTTTGGGCCACTTTCCACGCAACGCCAATAAAAAAAAACGATTATATCAAACGCGCAGGACATAGAATTTTTTTATTGGTTTTTTCAAGATTCACCCCCCGATAAGGGTGTGTTCCGGAACATTTAGAGCGTCGGTATTTTTTTGAGAGGCACCTTTTGGGCCACTTTCCACGCAACGCCAATAAAAAAAACGATTATATCGAACGCGCAGGACATAGAATTTTTTTTTGTTTTTTTTCAAGATTCACCCCCCGATAAGGGTGTGTTCCGGAACATTTAGAGCGTCGGTATTTTTTGGAGAGGCGCCTTTTGGGCCACTTTCCACGCAACGCCAATAAAAAAAACGATTATATCAAACGCGCAGGACATAGAATTTTTTTTTGTTTTTTTTCAAGATTCACCTCCCGATAAGGGTGTGTTCCGGAACATTTAGAGGGTCGGTATTTTTTTGAGAGGCGCCTTTTGGGCCACTTTCCACGCAACGCCAATAAAAAAAAACGATTATATCGAACGCGCAGGACATAGAATTTTTTTTTGTTTTTTTTCAAGATTCACCCCCCGATAAGGGTGTGTTCCGGAACATTTAGAGCGTCGGTATTTTTTTGAGAGGCGCCTTTTCGGCCACTTTCCACGCAACGCCAATAAAAAAAACGATTATATCGAACGCGCAGGACATAGAATTTTTTTTCGTTTCTTTCAAGATTCACCCCCCGATAAGGGTGTGTTCCGGAACATTTAGAGGGTCGGTATTTTTTTGAGAGGCGCCTTTTGGGCCACTTTCCACGCAACGCCAATAAAAAAAACGATTATATCAAACGCGCAGGACATAGAATTTTTTTATTGGTTTTTTCAAGATTCACCCCCCGATAAGGGTGTGTTCCGGAACATTTAGAGGGTCGGTATTTTTTTGAGAGGCGCCTTTTGGGCCGCTTTCCACGCAACGCCAATAAAAAAAACGATTATATCGAACGCGCAGGACATAGAATTTTTTTTTGTTTTTTTCAAGATTCACCCCCCGATAAGGGTGTGTTCCGGAACATTTAGAGGGTCGGTATTTTTTTGAGAGCCGTCTTTTGGGCCACTTTCCACGCAACGCCAATAAAAAAAAACGATTATATCAAACGCGCAGGACATAGAATTTTTTTTTGTTTTTTTCAAGATTCACCCCCCAAAAAGGGTGTGTTCCGGAACATTTAGAAGGTCGGTATTTTTTTGAGAGGCGCCTTTTGGGCCACTTTCCACGTAACGCCAATAAAAAAAAACGATTATATCAAACGCGCAGGACATAGAATTTTTTTTTGTTTTTTTTTCAAGATTCACCCCCCGATAAGGGTGTGTTCCGGAACATTTAGAGCGTCGGTATTTTTTTGAGAGGCGTCTTTTGGGCCACTTCCCACGCAACGCCAATAAAAAAAACGATTATATCAAACGCGCAGGACATAGAATTTTTTTTTTTTTTTTTCAAGATTTACCCCCCGATGAGGGTGTGTTCCGGAACATTTAGAGGGTCGGTATTTTTTTGAGAGGCGCCTTTTGGGCCACTTTCCACGCAACGCCAATAAAAAAAACGATTATATCGAACGCGCAGGACATAGAATTTTTTTTTGTTTTTTTCAAGATTCACCCCCCGATAAGGGTGTGTTCCGGAACATTTAGAGCGTCGGTATTTTTTTGAGAGGCGCCTTTTGGGCCACTTTCCACGCAACGCCAATAAAAAAAACGATTATATCGAACGCGCAGGACATACAATTTCTTTTTGTTTTTTTCAAGATTCACCCCCCGATAAGGGTGTGTTCCGGAACATTAAGAGGGTCGGTATTTTTTTGAGAGGCGTCTTTTGGGCCACTTTCCACGCAACGCCAATAAAAAAAAACGATTATATCAAACGCGCAGGACATAGAATTTTTTTATTGGTTTTTTCAAGATTCACCCCCCGATAAGGGTGTGTTCCGGAACATTTAGAGCGTCGGTATTTTTTTGAGAGGCACCTTTTGGGCCACTTTCCACGCAACGCCAATAAAAAAAACGATTATATCGAACGCGCAGGACATAGAATTTTTTTTTGTTTTTTTTCAAGATTCACCCCCCGATAAGGGTGTGTTCCGGAACATTTAGAGCGTCGGTATTTTTTGGAGAGGCGCCTTTTGGGCCACTTTCCACGCAACGCCAATAAAAAAAACGATTATATCAAACGCGCAGGACATAGAATTTTTTTTTGTTTTTTTTCAAGATTCACCTCCCGATAAGGGTGTGTTCCGGAACATTTAGAGGGTCGGTATTTTTTTGAGAGGCGCCTTTTGGGCCACTTTCCACGCAACGCCAATAAAAAAAACGATTATATCGAACGCGCAGGACATAGAATTTTTTTTTGTTTTTTTTCAAGATTCACCCCCCGATAAGGGTGTGTTCCGGAACATTTAGAGCGTCGGTATTTTTTTGAGAGGCGCCTTTTCGGCCACTTTCCACGCAACGCCAATAAAAAAAACGATTATATCGAACGCGCAGGACATAGAATTTTTTTTCGTTTCTTTCAAGATTCACCCCCCGATAAGGGTGTGTTCCGGAACATTTAGAGGGTCGGTATTTTTTTGAGAGGCGCCTTTTGGGCCACTTTCCACGCAACGCCAATAAAAAAAACGATTATATCAAACGCGCAGGACATAGAATTTTTTTATTGGTTTTTTCAAGATTCACCCCCCGATAAGGGTGTGTTCCGGAACATTTAGAGGGTCGGTATTTTTTTGAGAGGCGCCTTTTGGGCCGCTTTCCACGCAACGCCAATAAAAAAAACGATTATATCGAACGCGCAGGACATAGAATTTTTTTTTGTTTTTTTCAAGATTCACCCCCCGATAAGGGTGTGTTCCGGAACATTTAGAGGGTCGGTATTTTTTTGAGAGCCGTCTTTTGGGCCACTTTCCACGCAACGCCAATAAAAAAAACGATTATATCAAACGCGCAGGACATAGAATTTTTTTTTGTTTTTTTCAAGATTCACCCCCCAAAAAGGGTGTGTTCCGGAACATTTAGAAGGTCGGTATTTTTTTGAGAGGCGCCTTTTGGGCCACTTTCCACGTAACGCCAATAAAAAAAACGATTATATCAAACGCGCAGGACATAGAATTTTTTTTTGTTTTTTTTTTTCAAGATTCACCCCCCGATAAGGGTGTGTTCCGGAACATTTAGAGCGTCGGTATTTTTTTAAGAGGCGTCTTTTGGGCCACTTCCCACGCAACGCCAATAAAAAAAACGATTATATCAAACGCGCAGGACATAGAATTTTTTTATTGGTTTTTTCAAGATTCACCCCCCGATAAGGGTGTGTTCCGGAACATTTAGAGGGTCGCTATTTTTTTGGGAGGCGCTTTTTAGGCCACTTTCCACGCAACGCCAATAAAAAAAACGATTATATCAAACGCGCAGGACATAGAATTTTTTTTTTTTTTTTCAAGATTCACCCCCCGATGAGGGTGTGTTCCGGAACATTTAGAGGGTCGGTATTTTTTTGAGAGGCGCCTTTTGGGCCACTTTCCACGCAACGCCAATAAAAAAAACGATTATATCGAACGCGCAGGACATAGAATTTTTTTTTTTTTTTTCAAGATTCACCCCCCGATAAGGGTGTGTTCCGGAACATTTAGAGCGTCAGTATTTTTTTGAGAGGCGCCTTTTGGGCCACTTTCCACGCAACGCCAATAAAAAAAACGATTATATCGAACGCGCAGGACATACAATTTTTTTTTGTTTTTTTCAAGATTCACCCCCCGATAAGGGTGTGTTCCGGAACATTTAGAGGGTCGGTATTTTTTTGAGAGGCGTCTTTTGGGCCACTTTCCACGCAACGCCAATAAAAAAAACGATTATATCAAACGCGCAGGACATAGAATTTTTTTATTGGTTTTTTCAAGATTCACCCCCCGATAAGGGTGTGTTCCGGAACATTTAGAGCGTCGGTATTTTTTTGAGAGGCACCTTTTGGGCCACTTTCCACGCAACGCCAATAAAAAAAACGATTATATCGAACGCGCAGGACATAGAATTTTTTTTTGTTTTTTTTTCAAGATTCACCCCCCGATAAGGGTGTGTTCCGGAACATTTAGAGGGTCGGTATTTTTTTGAGAGGCGCCTTTTGGGCCACTTTCCACGCAACGCCAATAAAAAAACGATTATATCGAACGCGCAGGACATAGAATTTTTTTTTGTTTTTTTCAAGATTCACCCCCCGATAAGGGTGTGTTCCGGAACATTTAGAGCGTCGGTATTTTTTTGAGAGGCGCCTTTTGGGCCACTTTCCATGCAACGCCAATAAAAAAAACGATTATATCGAACGCGCAGGACATACAATTTTTTTTTGTTTTTTTTTCAAGATTCACCCCCCGATAAGGGTGTGTTCCGGAACATTAAGAGGGTCGGTATTTTTTTGAGAGGCGTCTTTTGGGCCACTTTCCACGCAACGCCAATAAAAAAAAACGATTATATCAAACGCGCAGGACATAGAATTTTTTTATTGGTTTTTTCAAGATTCACCCCCCGATAAGGGTGTGTTCCGGAACATTTAGAGCGTCGGTATTTTTTTGAGAGGCACCTTTTGGGCCACTTTCCACGCAACGCCAATAAAAAAAAACGATTATATCGAACGCGCAGGACATAGAATTTTTTTTTGTTTTTTTTTCAAGATTCACCCCCCGATAAGGGTGTGTTCCGGAACATTTAGAGCGTCGGTATTTTTTGGAGAGGCGCCTTTTGGGCCACTTTCCACGTAACGCCAATAAAAAAAACGATTATATCAAACGCGCAGGACATAGAATTTTTTTTTGTTTTTTTTCAAGATTCACCTCCCGATAAGGGTGTGTTCCGGAACATTTAGAGGGTCGGTATTTTTTTGAGAGGCGCCTTTTGGGCCACTTTCCACGCAACGCCAATAAAAAAAACGATTATATCGAACGCGCAGGACATAGAATTTTTTTTTGTTTTTTTTTCAAGATTCACCCCCCGATAAGGGTGTGTTCCGGAACATTTAGAGCGTCGGTATTTTTTTGAGAGGCGCCTTTTCGGCCACTTTCCACGCAACGCCAATAAAAAAAACGATTATATCGAACGCGCAGGACATAGAATTTTTTTTCGTTTCTTTCAAGATTCACCCCCCGATAAGGGTGTGTTCCGGAACATTTAGAGGGTCGGTATTTTTTTGAGAGGCGCCTTTTGGGCCACTTTCCACGCAACGCCAATAAAAAAAACGATTATATCAAACGCGCAGGACATAGAATGTTTTTATTGGTTTTTTCAAGATTCACCCCCCGATAAGGGTGTGTTCCGGAACATTTAGAGGGTCGGTATTTTTTTGAGAGGCGCCTTTTGGGCCGCTTTCCACGCAACGCCAATAAAAAAAACGATTATATCGAACGCGCAGGACATAGAATTTTTTTTTGTTTTTTTCAAGATTCACCCCCCGATAAGGGTGTGTTCCGGAACATTTAGAGGGTCGGTATTTTTTTGAGAGCCGTCTTTTGGGCCACTTTCCACGCAACGCCAATAAAAAAAACGATTATATCAAACGCGCAGGACATAGAATTTTTTTTTGTTTTTTTCAAGATTCACCCCCCAAAAAGGGTGTGTTCCGGAACATTTAGAAGGTCGGTATTTTTTTGAGAGGCGCCTTTTGGGCCACTTTCCACGTAACGCCAATAAAAAAAACGATTATATCAAACGCGCAGGACATAGAATTTTTTTTTGTTTTTTTTTTCAAGATTCACCCCCCGATAAGGGTGTGTTCCGGAACATTTAGAGCGTCGGTATTTTTTTCAGAGGCGTCTTTTGGGCCACTTCCCACGCAACGCCAATAAAAAAAACGATTATATCAAACGCGCAGGACATAGAATTTTTTTATTGGTTTTTTCAAGATTCACCCCCCGATAAGGGTGTGTTCCGGAACATTTAGAGGGTCGCTATTTTTTTGGGAGGCGCTTTTTAGGCCACTTTCCACGCAACGCCAATAAAAAAAACGATTATATCAAACGCGCAGGACATAGAATTTTTTTTTTTTTTTCAAGATTCACCCCCCGATGAGGGTGTGTTCCGGAACATTTAGAGGGTCGGTATTTTTTTGAGAGGCGCCTTTTGGGCCACTTTCCACGCAACGCCAATAAAAAAAACGATTATATCGAACGCGCAGGACATAGAATTTTTTTTTGTTTTTTTCAAGATTCACCCCCCGATAAGGGTGTGTTCCGGAACATTTAGAGCGTCGGTATTTTTTTGAGAGGCGCCTTTTGGGCCACTTTCCACGCAACGCCAATAAAAAAAACGATTATATCGAACGCGCAGGACATACAATTTTTTTTTGTTTTTTTCAAGATTCACCCCCCGATAAGGGTGTGTTCCGGAACATTTAGAGGGTCGGTATTTTTTTGAGAGGCGTCTTTTGGGCCACTTTCCACGCAACGCCAATAAAAAAAAACGATTATATCAAACGCGCAGGACATAGAATTTTTTTATTGGTTTTTTCAAGATTCACCCCCCGATAAGGGTGTGTTCCGGAACATTTAGAGCGTCGGTATTTTTTTGAGAGGCACCTTTTGGGCCACTTTCCACGCAACGCCAATAAAAAAAACGATTATATCGAACGCGCAGGACATAGAATTTTTTTTTGTTTTTTTTCAAGATTCACCCCCCGATAAGGGTGTGTTCCGGAACATTTAGAGGGTCGGTATTTTTTTGAGAGGCGCCTTTTGGGCCACTTTCCACGCAACGCCAATAAAAAAAACGATTATATCGAACGCACAGGACATAGAATTTTTTTTTGTTTTTTTTCAAGATTCACCCCCCGATAAGGGTGTGTTCCGGAACATTTAGAGCGTCGGTATTTTTTTGAGAGGCGCCTTTTCGGCCACTTTCCACGCAACGCCAATAAAAAAAACGATTATATCGAACGCGCAGGACATAGAATTTTTTTTCGTTTCTTTCAAGATTCACCCCCCGATAAGGGTGTGTTCCGGAACATTTAGAGGGTCGGTATTTTTTTGAGAGGCGCCTTTTGGGCCACTTTCCACGCAACGCCAATAAAAAAAACGATTATATCAAACGCGCAGGACATAGAATTTTTTTATTGGTTTTTTCAAGATTCACCCCCCGATAAGGGTGTGTTCCGGAACATTTAGAGGGTCGGTATTTTTTTGAGAGGCGCCTTTTGGGCCGCTTTCCACGCAACGCCAATAAAAAAAACGATTATATCGAACGCGCAGGACATAGAATTTTTTTTTGTTTTTTTCAAGATTCGCCCCCCGATAAGGGTGTGTTCCGGAACATTTAGAGGGTCGGTATTTTTTTGAGAGCCGTCTTTTGGGCCACTTTCCACGCAACGCCAATAAAAAAAACGATTATATCAAACGCGCAGGACATAGAATTTTTTTTTGTTTTTTTCAAGATTCACCCCCCAAAAAGGGTGTGTTCCGGAACATTTAGAAGGTCGGTATTTTTTTGAGAGGCGCCTTTTGGGCCACTTTCCACGTAACGCCAATAAAAAAAACGATTATATCAAACGCGCAGGACATAGAATTTTTTTTTGTTTTTTTTTCAAGATTCACCCCCTATAAGGGTTGGTCCCGGTGGCCATAAATGCTTTTTCTTCATTTTACCATATTTTTTTACCAGCTAGAGCCGAATTGACCAAGAAAAAATAGGAAATTAAAAAATCGAAAAAAAAAATGAAATCGTTGGATAGCAACGATGCAAACTTCATGTACATTTGAATATAGGTTTACATTAATAAAACGAAGTTTACATTTGAATGACCTTGAAAGACGCTACCTGAGGATCTTCCAAGGTCACTATATTGTGGAGCTCTCCGAATCTTACAACTTTTGGTTGAAATTTTTTGGTGAGTGAGAGAGATAGATGGCGGAAGGGACGGGGATTCGTTCCAGAAAGCGGATTATTACTTAACGAGTTTCCCGACGAAAAATATTTTTTCCCTCCATTCTTTCCTCCTCTCGTTATAGTCCATAGACAAGTGTACGCAAATTAATTTCGTATAATTTTTTCCGTAAATGTGACACGTATTCATACTAAGCTGGAACATTCTCCCTAACTTTTTCCTTCGACACGATCGCTCGATTCTATTTATTCTCGTGGTCTGCCCCCAAATAATAGAAAGTTCGTGTCGTAAATTACGATGTGCATACGTGAGTATGCATTGAAAAATATCTTTTTCGAAACGGTCTGTCGTACCCAATTTGAGAATACCTAAGAATTTATTAAAAGAAAAAACCCGTTTCCAGTTTAAGGGCTTACGATCGATTTGGAAGGTTCGATAATATCGATTTTTGGTTTTTGGCGGATTCTCAAAATATAACATTTCCAAAATATTCTCAAAAAATTTCAAGCCGATCCGTTCAAAGTTTACCTTTTCAAGATCGCTGCTGAAGTTTGCATCGTTGGAATGCAGCACAAATTCTTCCTTATATGTTAACTTTTTTTTATTCCTATGCCGATTTCTTTATCACACATTTATATTGTAGATTTTCGAATAATTGTCTTAAGAAATAATTGAGGGATTTTTGTAGTTTAACTTCGCCGAAGAAAGTAAAGAGAAATTCATAATTATTTATTTTCAATGCGTTCTAACGATGCTGATTGTAACGAAGGCGTTCTAGCCAGAACTAGATTTCATCGGGTAAAAAGCATCCAAACTAAAAAAACTGGTTTCAACTTTTATATATATAGTTTTTTTAAATCCATAATCTCGAAACATTAAAAATGTGTTATTTCCTGAATAACAATAGCTAAAGTATTTCACAAAATGCGTAAACTTGTGTGCATGAATTAATTTATAAAAAAGAACACATATACATGACCCGAAGCATTCAATCTTAGCAATGAAAAACTACGAATATTTTCAATAAACGATTACATTGTTCGTTTTCATTTCGTTACATTGCTTTCGTACGCATACGCATACAGGGTGTCCGATTAATCTCGAGACTTCGAAATAACTCTGGAACAGCGGAGAAAATTTCAAAATCCCGACACACGTGTCGAGTAGATTCAAAGGAGGAGTCAAAACGCAAAATAACTTTTACCTAGTAGACGTGTTCAAGGTTCTTTCAAGAATAACTTACAAAAAAAAATGAAAACCTATATTTTGTAGAGCGGCTCTAGCGTATCGAGCGTAAAAAAAGGTTACATTTCTCCGCAACATTTTTTCATTTAGCCATTATTTTCGGACATTTTGCGAACTTCTTTTTTTATAACAAACACGAAGCAATGTTGTGCACGATGTATCTTTAAAAATGTCTTCTAATTTAAAAAAATGTATTAGGTGTAGTAAAAAGAAATCCATTATTTTTGCATGAAATTGGAGGCAAAAATAATGGATTTCTTCTTACTACACCTAGTATATATTTATCTTAATACGACAGGCGTATCCAAAAATTCCCTGGCTTTGTTTTTCATCCAACACCCCCCCTTCACATGGCTCGTAAAGAAACGTCGTATTCCACTGCAACCCCTCTACGTACTTTCACCGGCCTCGAGCTCCGCTCAGGGATTAGTACAATAATTCGGGAGAAAAAAAGAAACCGGCATTTCCGTACAAAATGTACGAAGATTTGGGTATTTTCACGTGCAGCACAAAAGCCACGAGTCGTAAAATTTATCTACCGGAATAGACGCAACGATATTTCGGGTGAAGCGATCGAATCTTTCGCTAAATATGTATCCGGCGAAGGGATTCGTTCGAGAGTAATGTACATTGTCCCGGGTCGCCGAAAACGAAGCATACAATTGAGGGCGACGCGAAAGGTTCGCATTCGGTGGACTCGCTGTGCGGTCACGTGGGAAATCTTGAGGCGCGTCTGGGTCTTCCCCTTCGCGCGACCCTTTGCACATCTGTACATAGTATTTGTGCGAATGAGCACGAAATATATATATAGGCTGTCTCAAAATGACCTGACATTTTAGTTTATTCATAATACGGGAGATATAACGATATCTGTGGCCCGTAATTCTGACCACGCAGCTTTCATATTTGACCCAAAATAAGACTCTTTTTAAGAGTGGTAAAAATCGAAATTTGACACTTAAGGGGGTGAAACGGGGGTTTTAGAGTTTCTATGAGACAACATTTTTTTTGTCAGATTTACTTGAAACTTGGAATAAATACACCAAACTACAAATAATTGAACACGTATTTCAGCAATGTCCAAAATTTAACCTTTAAGGCGGTTAAACGGGAGTGTTGACGTTTGTATGAGAAAACATATTTCGACCAGATTTACTTGAAACTTACCAAATTTATTTTACACATAGCACTTTTTTTTAGCATATTACTTTTAAGCCCTTAACTGTTTTTGTCTGGCTTGGCATGAATACACCAAACAAACCCAAACGAATACATGTTTGATTATTTGCATTGGAGTGTATTTATACCAAGTTTCAAGCAAATCTGACTAAAAGTATGTTGTCTCATATAAACTTTAATATCCCCGTATCACCCCCTCAAGAGTCGAATTTCGATTCTTTGCCACTCTTTAAAAAGTCTTACTTCGAGTCGAATTGGTCAGAATTAGGCACCATAGATATCGTAATACTGCCATAAAACGTATTATTTATTTTAAAAAGTACGAATATTTTTATTTTAATATAAGGTACAAATATGGAGGTTTTGTGTGGAACACAATAGCCGATAAATGCTCGCCTCGTCCCTGTTAACTCTTTTGTAGAAATTTTCTGTAATAATTTGGCATAATTGCGGAATAATTTCATTAATGGTGCGTTCTATCGCTTCCTTGAGCTCCGGAATGGTCTGTGGATCATTGGCATACACTTTTCCTTTCAGACAACCCCGCCAAAAAGAGAGAGAGAAAGAGAGAGAGAGAGAGAGAGAGAGAGAGAGAGAGAGAGAGAGAGAGAGAGAGAGAGAGAGTGAGAGAGGGGTGGGGAGGTGTATCGCGTTTGGGTTAACTGCGGGACGCCCTGGCCACGTTGTTGATCTCGAATGCACACACGGTTCCGAAATTCAGTTCTCCCCCCCCCCCTCTCTCCCTCTCTCTCCCTCTCCCTCGATATATTGGTTAGATAAATATATTGCTCTGGCAACGTTGCCACCCTGTCGCCAGCATATAGTGCGGCTCCGATGCCTCTCCGGCTAGGTCCTTATCGCTTGCACGGCGCACCAGCGGATCAGCGGTGGTGCCAAGCGGCAATGGACCGGGGCGGCGGCACAACCTCTCTCGCTCTCTCTCTCTCTCTCTCTCTCTGAATTTACGTTTGTTCCGAGTGTTCGCTTGGCCTGCTCGGGCTATTGACTGTCAGGGGCGCGACCAAAGGAGTGGGAGTGCGAGGAGAGTAAATGAGTAGCGGAGAGAGACGGAACGAGAGAAAGCAGAAGAGAGAGAGAGAGAGAGAGCTCGGTCAACGTGGGTCGTCGTCGTAACAGTTCTCTCTCTCTCTCTCCTCTCTCCTTGTTTGCGCAGTAGAGCTGCTTTATTTTTTGTAGTAATTTGCTATTTTGCATTATTTAGTTCAGTTATCATTTATCATTGCTATTCATACGTAAAGTACTATGAACAACAATTATGAATAATAAGCGAACTGAATATTGAAAAATACCAAATTAGTTATAGGAGAGAGAGGACAGATTATATTTTTTTATGATGCTTCAGTTAAACTTTGTGGCAAGTTAATATTCAAACTTTAGGGTAAGTTTAACTCTAACAACATTTAAAAAATATCATCCCTTCTCTCTCTCTCTCTCTCTCTCTCTCTCTCTCTCTCTCTCTCTCTCTGTTTCTCTAGTATGTATCTATCTATCCATCTAGCAGATAACTCAGATTTCTTTGCCATTACATTTAGTTGTATCAGTATAGCTAGATTCTGAATAGTTATTTTTATTCTAGGTCGTAACTAAAGAGTACTTAAATAGTCCTATATTCTTTCTATATTTTAAAAATTTTGTTTTAGTTCAACTTTAGGGCAAGTTAATATTTCAATTTTAGGGTGAGATTAAATATTAATCTCTCTCTTTGTTCTTCATGTATCTATCTATTTAAACATCTGGTAGATGGTTCAGTTTTTTTGTTATTATATTGAGTTGCATTATTATCACCAGATTCTAGTTCATTTTCATTCATTTTTTATGATTCGTTGTGTAATTTTCATTCATCTTGTTCCATGACGTTGAAGTTTGCATTGTTGGAATGCGACGAAAGGTAATCACTCAATTTTTCGGCCGATTCAAGCTGCAACGATCACTCAATTGTTTCTACATACTCTCATTAGAATCGTGCGGCCTCAAAATTGCGAAAAAGGCTTCGGATAATAATGAAAATAAAGAAATAAAAAAAATGGAAAATGTATCGCTGCATTCCAACTATGCCACCTTCGAAGTTTCCTAATTTGCCTGATGGATCTTTTCAATATAAATAAGTAAACAAATACACACACACACATACAGCGTGTCCTGTTATGAATGGATAATCCTGCAACTGTCGATACGTCAGATCATGTCCTACTATATGCTGGAATTTCAGTTTAGTAAAAGTTCCACGGTCTTCGAGATAAAAATCATCGGCTTTTGATTTTTAGCATGCCATTTCTACAAAAGATATTTTTTTTTACCAGGTTTAAAAAAAAATACTCTTCGTTATTTGTTGTATCTAGAAAAGTCCTCTTTTTAACCTTAAATGTTAAGGAAACATTATGAAAAAAGATCTTATGCAGAATTTTCATACAAACCAATTCGAACATCTCACTTTGATAGCCTGTGGTGTAAAAAAAATGTATTACGCATATCGTGCCAATTACTTTAAAAAGTTGCTCAGTTATTGTCGATTCATATCATTTGTAGAAATGGGATGCCAAAAAACTAAAAGCAGATTTTTTTTAAAATAACATAAAGCTCAAAATCTCGAAAACCGTGGAACTTTTACTAAACTGAAATTCCAGCATATAGTAAGATATGTTCAGACCTATCGTTGCAGGATTATCCATTCATAACAGGACACCCTGTATGTGTGTGTGCGTGTGTGTGTATATATATATATATATATATATATATATATATATATATATATATATATATATATATATATATATATATATATATATATATATATACACATAGACACTCACATGACGTTGAAGTTTGCATCGTTGGAATACAACGATTTTATTGTTCAATTTTCATTTCATCATTTTTATGCTCTTCCAAATCCTTCATTGTTTACAAATCGAGGTCCCAAATTTCCGATAAGAGTATCTAAAAACATTTAGGTGATTTACACATCGAAACAAAAATTTGTGCAATTATAAAAATAATTGATTTTTATTGGATTCCAACAATGCAAACTTCAACATCACACACTCACCTCCTGTCTCTGCCTCTTTCACTGACACAATTCCCAGGTGCAAAATAAAAATATTCATTTTTTCATTTAATAATTTGATGCGATCCAAAATTATTTTAGTCAATTTCAAATTATTTCAACCAATTTAAGATTATTTCATCTAATTATAAATTGTTTTATCCAATTCAAGACTATTTCATCCAATTCAAAATCGCTTTTAGCCCTTTCGGTACGGTGAAATAAATTCTCTTTGAAAAATCCACTACCTCGCGAGACTAACTTCGTTGCACGATCCAAAAGCCTCTATCCGGATGACCCTACGGGCGGCGGGGGGGGGGGGGGGGGGGGGGGGGCAGCCGCCGGATTGTGGAAAGCTCTCCGTCAATTTGGCATTGCGATATCGATGGTACACCCCAGCGAAAAATGATATTCCTGGACGGAGAGGACCATATGCCTGAAGCGAGAAGGTGAAAGTGGCCGAGGGCGTGGGGATAGCGAGCTCAGGAATTAGAAGGAAAAGTGGTAGGGGCCAGGCACACGATGGAGCGTCGAGGGGCACGGCGGTTTCGGCATTGCCAGGGGGCATCCCTTCAGGGTTGAATGACCGGGGACTCGTTCCATACCTCCTCTGATACAATTTTTTTTTCGTTTTTTTTTGTCACGTTACCGTCCCCTTGGAGACATTGTGTTGCACATGGAGAAAAACACTCTTAGGACGAACGTACGATAAAAATAGCATCGCAACGAAATAACGAGAACTCAAATTTGTTAATTTAGTTTCGTAGTGAGATGAATTGATTGAACGGGATTGCGATCGAAGGGCGAGTATATATGTGTCTATGCAGTGCAGTGAAAATTCTTTTTAATTTAATTTTATTTCGTTATTTGTAACACTCTGTAAAATCTTTTGTCGCACTAAACTTCCTGATTTCGAAATAATGAACCTAAAAAATGCTTGACCGATTTTCGTGCCCCAAATCTGCCGAATTCTGAAATAAAAAATAAGCACATTCATTGCAATTCCAACGATGCAAACTCCAATCTCACAATAAATGAACACTCGTGAGAAAATCGCCTCGCAACCGTAAGCACGAGACAAAAAAATACAATTAACGAACGAATCATTGTCGCAATTTTTTTTATTTTATTCCGGATCGTAGAAAATTTGTAAATAATCAGGGGGAAAAATTGGGCCACGATGAACATTAATAAATAAATAATGAACCAAGTAATGACAAAGTCGCATTAAACATTAGTATTTCCGAGCTGCTCAAAATTCTTACTTATCGTCACAAATCTGAAATGAATTCCGAATCAGAAAAATTTCGTGAATAATTCAAGGAAAAAGACCACAATGAAAATTAATAATTAAATAATTACTAAAAAGGTCGCAATGAAAATTTCCCAATTACTCAAAATTCTTATTCATTGTCACAATACCAAAATTCATTCCGGACTGAAAAAAATCGTGAATAATTAGGCGAACAAAAAAACCACAATGAAAATGAATACGTAAATAAGTAATAAACAAATGAATGAAAAGTTCGCAATAAAAATGAATATTTCCGAATTGCTCCAATCTCCTACTTATTGTCGCGAATCTTACATTAATTCCGGATTTGAAAATATTCGTGAACAATTATGAGAAAGAGAACAGGCCACAATGAACACGAATAAACGAATTAATGAAAAGGTCGCAACGAACATTAATGTTTCCGAAATGCTCCAAATTCTTACTTATTGTTGCAAATCTCAAGTTTATTCCGGATTTGAGAAAATGCGCGAATAATAATGGGGAAGAAAAAAGACCAATGGGTGCACGCTTTTCGGATCATATGTTTTTGACTGATCGGAGTTGACACGTGTCGCCGCTAGTGGCGCTCGCGGGATTTGTCGATCCACCAGTCTCGAGGAGAGGAGAGAACGGGGTGGTCCGCTCCCCTATTTCGAGAGATTCGAGAGTTATATATACACATACACACACACACACACACACACACACACACACACAAACGAGTGCTTCGTTGGATGCTGCGAGATCCCTCGTGTGTCTCGCCAGGGAGCAGTCGATTCCGGTGGACGAGCGCACGCCGCCAGGGTTCGAGCTCTCCCCGCAAATCCCGTCTCGTAGAAATTCTCTTCCTCCCCTCGCCCCACCCCTCGACCACCTCTCACGGGCCATCTCCGTCTTCCTGCGAACGCAGCGGGGACGGTGAGCGCTTTAAGGATGTTTAGCATGTACAGGCTCCTCCAAAACTGACGGCCGAGCAGAAAATTTGCCAGTTGCGCACGTTTATCATTTTTTTTGTGCAATGCAACTCTCTGCTCGCAATTTTCGAAGGTGCGAAATTCTCATTCTTGTTTCGCATGTACAGGCTCGTGCAAAAGTGAGAGTCGAGTCTAAATTTGGGAATCGGGATTTTTTAATTTTGTTTCGAGAAAATGCCTCGCAGTCGGAACTTTCCAATGTTTTTTTATTCGAGACGGTTGGGAGAATTTTTGGTGTGCATGGGCTTGTTCAGACATGAGGGTCGAGGAGAAGTTTGGGAAAGTCATATATTTTTGATGATTTTGGGTGAAAGGCTTTGGTGTTTCACTTTTCGAAGGTTTGAAATTTTTATGCTCGAGTTGGCACATGTTTTTGGGTGTTGAGTGTGTACAGGCCAGACCAAAAGTAGAAGTACATGAAAAATTTGGGAAATTTTCGCTTTTTTGATAATCTCGTGTAAAACGGTATTGAAATGATCCTTCTCGAAAATTCGATATTCTCAAATTTGATGCTGTAACGTATAGAGGATCCTTAACGTGTACAGGGCCGACCAAAAGTAAAAGTCCAGGGAACATTTTCGCCGTTTTTATCATTTCACGTGAAAAGATGTTGAAATTACCCTTCTCGAAAGTTCAAAATTCCACATTTTACAGTCGTAAATTATTAAGAATTCTCAACGTGTACAGGCTCATTAAAACGTGATCACCAAAAAAATTAGTACTTTAAAATAAATCAAATGAAAATTTTAAAAACAATTGAAAATGTTGCAAAAATTGTCGCCATTGTATATGTCAATTTTTTTCAATTATAGAGTATAATGAGTAATTAAGAAGTAGTTATAAAATAAAAACTAAACAAAAATTAAGTTACTTTTGAATGTGCCTGTACAGCCAGCGTACCCTGAAAACGCACACGGGTAGAAGCGAAGCTCTCAACGCGCCAGCATTGCCCTGTTTTGTTGCCTCGGATGTTCGGGGCTTTCGTCCCTGTCCTTCTCGCTCGGCCTGCCTCGCACTGATTCGACGTACGCGCCCGCCCCTCTCTCTCTCTCTCTCTCTCGCTCTCTCTCTCGCTGCTTCAACCCGGGCACGCTTTTCGCACGTCCTCGTATGGCGGAGAAGCACAAGCTTGGCTCACGATCAATCTCTCGTCTCGAGCTGCTATTCCCGAGGAACCGCGCTACGGAGGTTAGAGTACACGAGTCCAAGCTCCGTACTTCGAAGCGTCCGCAAAATAGTGAAGAATAAGTGTTCCACTCGAGCGGCGCTGTTGTAGATCGTGGCCGATACGTTATCCATAAGCGTATGCCACGACGACAAGAACATAACCTTATTTTGTTTTCGATATCAAGGAGGTTGGAGCGGTCCAGTTGAGTCAATCGACGGTTTATGAAGTTTTGTTCTCGATTAACCTAAAAAAAAATGCATAGGAGGTATAGATTTATTCTGTAGATGCTAATTATTCATAAAATATATAATTAAAGGGCATAATTATGCATTTTTATATCTTCATTACGTAGAGATAAGAAAAACTTTTGTGTTACTGCCAACTGGAACTAGTATAACATTATCGATGATTATTATGAAAAAAACTGCGTCAGTGAATGTTTTATACAACTCAGAATGAAATTGCGAGTTGTTTATAAGGGTGGGTGTCGAAAATTCGACCGATCAATATTCAGAAGGACCGAAATTTCGAATTCATTAGTGACGAGCGTTCCCATATAGATAGATCAATTTTATGATATTCGGTAAAATAGTTAATAAAAATTGCGAATACAAATATCTCGAAATTGATTTATAGCGAAAATAAATATAAAATTTGACAAAATAATAAGAGATATAATATCTACTTTCCGGTATAGATGCACCGAACAATTCGAGACGACGAATAATCGAATTGTAAATATTATGATGGTTTATAATTTCGAATTCATTAAAGCGAAGGGCCAAAAAGTCGATCAGTTAAAATAGCGATAGGCCGAAAAGGCGAACGGTCCGGATAGCGAAAACTTATGATCGAGCAATACGTTATTTGCGCTTCAACGTGAAGCTGGCAGATGGCGCTGGTGGTCAGTCGGGTAAGGCAGTCATCCCATGTTCGCTGTTCGGGTATTCGCTATTTTGGACCATCGATCATTTGCGTATCTAAGATCTACACATTCGAAGTTTGTATTCTCGATATATTGCTTTTTGCTATAGATGGTATTACCAATATTATATACTCACCGTTTTCTATATCGGAGATATGAATGTTGTAGATTGTTCGAATCTGTATTTGTATGACTCGAACTGCAGACCATCCGAATACACAGTCTCGAATAAATGAGCTCTCGGATAAATAATCCTTTGGTGTAATAGTTATTCGATTTCGTCATCGGTCGAAGGATAAAATTTCGAATAATTTAACCTTCGTGATTTTGAGTTTATAATTTTGTCGGAATAAACGGAATGAGTTACAGACCTGAAATTTGTATTTTGTGTAGAATGTTGACCCAAAACCGAATATTGAATTAGAAATTCAATTAAATTTCTTTACATGGGGGTCCCATACATGAAAAAGGAGCTGAAAAAAATATTTCTTACCCTGGCCATGTGGCGTGTCATTGTTTAAAGCTCATTGAGTAGACTACAAATATATTTTTATTTATTATTTGTTATCTTCAAAAATAATGAAATATGATTTTTTCCTAAAAAAATAAGCAGTAAATTGGTAACGACGTGAAAAGTTTGCATTGAATCGAAAAACCCCTGCGTACTTCTATAAAGGAGGTAATTGTGAAGCTGCTGTCAAAATTTCAAACTAATCCCTGCAACCGTGTTGAAGTAATATGTTCGCTAAGATTGAAAAAAGTCGTTTTGAGAAAAACGCTTTTTTATTATTTTTAAGCATTGTTTAAGCAATAAAAAGAAAGCGATTTTTTGAAAATTCTGGGCTGGTGTTACCCCTTGAGGAGCAATACCCCGCCATGCCTTGTCGCGTTCGCAATTTCTCACCACTCCCTTTAAACCCGACTGATTTCTTTCGTGTTTCGAGCTCGTGCTTTTGCGGGTGTTGACAGCGTTGTTTTTACGTGTAGAAAATTCGGAATCGGAATTCTTTGCAATGCAAAAAAGGAGCCGGGAGATGGGCGACGGAAAAAGCGATCGCGTTAAGGGGTGTGTGACGCAGCGTCAAGTGTGAACGCTGAAAATGTGGGTGATTTTCGGAAATTTTTTGGAACAGGAGTACTCAATTAAATGTTTCGGAAAATCAAGAATATATTTGGCTATATTTGACCTATATTACATAATTTTTTCATAGAAAAATATTGAGATCCAAGCGACTTATGCGATGCCTTCGGAGGCGCGAAAAAAAGTTCCTCCACTGCTGACATGATTTCGGCCGATTGAGTAGCCGAAACCGGAAAAGGAAAAAATGTCGTTAAACTGGAAGGTATTTCCTGTACAACGACGTAGGATTTTCGAAAAATATCAAAATCTAACAAAATGGTGTAGTTATGAAAAAAGTCTGTTTTCTTGCTGCCTATAAAGTGGTCGTTTTTTTTTCAATGCCAAATCGTCAATTTTTATCCAATCGAAAATATCCTACGTCATTGTAGAGTAAATATATTCAAGAGTACTCAGTGCAAATTTCAAGTCAATCGAATAATTGCTCTTTGAGTTACAATGTCAGCAAATTTGAAAAATCTCATTTCGAGAAAAACGCGTTTAAAGATTCAACTATCGATTTTTGCAAGATAAAATTATTGGAGATACGTCATTGAAATTTTTACAGGATATTCTTGAAATTGTAAATTGTCGAAAAAGGCAAAAAAAAATCGATTTTTTAAAAGTGTCACACTGGTATAGCCCCTTAAAGCCAAAAGATGACGATAATCGATGAGCCCATACTAGGAGAGATCGGGGAGAGTTGCGGGAGAAGACCCTGCATGGCATATATATAGGGGGAGGAAACCCCGTTGCGGGGCATCGCGAAGCTCCTCTGCGTTTGCCCTCGCTGGGCATCTCTGGCTTGGTTTTCTTTTTTTTTTTTTTTTCGTGATGCCTCGTGTATACAGTTTTGTCAGTGTTGTGCGGTGCGGGCGCACGCGTCCGTGCCCCCGCGTTGTCGCGCTCGTACACCTAACGGACTTCCTTCGGAGGCCCTGAAAAGTCTTCAGCTCTTTGTCTCGCTAGCTCTCCGATGACCTGTCGAGACCTCTGCCGAGCTCGAAATTTCGAAAATACGATCTTTGATCGCAGTTTTATAGCCTGGAACGTGGCGGAAAAAAGTAGTTGAGACGGAAAATGAATGCGCAGTCGAGGAACGAAGCGTTATTGATTTGGAGGTTATGTCGAAACACATGCACTGCAGCTTCTGCAAAGAATGATTAAAAATATTTAAATACTCCTTATGAAAGCGCGGTAAGAAATTTATCGCAAGGAAGCACTAGTTTGTGCGTTTCAAATTTTGGCGCCTATTCAAAATGCCCCACTTGAAAGCAGCGTTTCCACGTGCCATAGGGCGCTTTATCGTTTTACGCGAAGCAGCTGAAATGTTCTGTTTTATTTCACGAATATCTCGATAACGAGACAGACAAAATGCTGGACTCTTCGGTGATTTCGTCCCAACGATGCTAACTTCAGTATATGTAACAGTCAAAAGTAGTAATAAAACACACCTAAAGTCTGGAAAACGATGAAGGATCTTTAAAAAAAATCACGCAAATCAGCAAGTTGTTTCCTCGCCTAAAGGTATCTCCCTCTTAAGGGGTCTTCTCACCTTAGACCCTAAAAATGGCTGTTTTCATGATTTTTTTTATACGTTTATATTTATAGATTTTGATATAAAAGTTGTTAAACTTAATAAATACATTTAAAAAAATGTTACTTATTCAAGTCACTATTTATATACGAAAATGGTAGTTAAAAAAATGTCCTAAAAGAATTGTAGGTCTGCGCTGTTGATGAAATCTCGGAGATGGATCATCCGAGACAAAAAAATCAAACGGCTTTAGATTCAGTATGTTAATGACTATAGCGCATATCATACAATTTTTAATATATGCAAGAATAACAAAATGGCGGACCTTTTAAAAAAAAACAAAGAAAAGGGTTTTATTCACCGTTTTTGGCAAAAAAAAGTAAATATAAAAATTCAAAGACATCCTTGATATGCGCTATACCTATAGTGGTAAAGAAGATTTTATCGACGAGCTGTCGAAAAGAGCTGTTTCGAGTTTGTTTGCGTTACATGAGTACATACATTTTTTTAAACGTATTTCGAAAGTGTATTCATTAAGTGTAACGACTTTTATATCAATATCTATAATATAAACCTATCAAAAATACATGAAAATAGCCTTTTTTAGTGTTTCAAGTGACCCCTTAAAGTCGTTTTCTTCCGTCGAAAATCCACCTTCTTTCTACATCTCGGAATTTTCCTGATTTCCAAAATGTCCGAAAAGTATCCGACCTCATCAGTGCCAACCTAACCGTTTTTGTTCGTTTCATTGCGCAGGGTCAGCGTCCGGAGCAGAGTGTGATGCAGGCCCTCGAGAGCCTGAACGATTCCCAGGTGAACGACTTCCTCTCGGGCAAGGCGCCGTTGAATCTGACAATGAGACTGGGCGACCAGATGATGCTGATACAGCTGCAGCTGTCGACGGTGACGCCCGCCTCGCCGCCGACATCGTCATCGAGCGTGAGCGGGTTGTCCCAAGGTTGCGGAGGTGCTCCTTCGACGGGATCGGTGGAGGGTGCGGTCTCGTCGCCGACGTGCGTTGGAGCCAGCAGCAGCAGCAGCAGCCACGGCTCGTCCTCGGGAGCGACGTCGAGTTCCTCGAGTTCCGGTGCATCGGCGTCGTCGGTGTCGTCGTCGTCGATACGCTCGGTATCGCCGAGGAGATCAGCGATTCTGGCGGCCCGGGCGGCGCGGACGTCCTCACTGATGAGCAGCCTGGCCTCGGCCCTTCAAGCAGCCGCGGGCTGCAGCAGCACTTCGGGCGCGAGCGGTGGAAATGCCAGCCTGTCAACGGCCACGACGACGACCAGCAACTCCTGCCAGGTCGAGAGGGCCGGAAATTCATCGCCGCCACCGACCTCGCCGACCTACGGCCCCTCGCGTCTCTCTCGTCCGCCATTTTATCGGCCATCGGGCTCCCAAAACTCACCCGCTACCTCGCCGCCTCCCTCCTCCTCGTCGACCTCCTCCTCGGCTAACGGCCTCCTGGGTAACATCACCTCCAGGCTGAATTACCGCAACAAAATAGCCGGGGTCCCGTACATATTCCAGAGGCAGCATCATCGCCATCACTATCATCATCATCATCACCATCATCATCACCATTCGCGCAACAAACATCCCTCGCCCGGACCTTCCTCCTCGTCATCCTCGTCATCCTCGTCGTCCAACTGCGATCCACAGGACTCCGGCGTGCCCGGCCAAGCCCAAATACTCGAGGACGACGAACCCATGGACACCAGCCCCGCGATACCCTCCACCAACCCGACCCAACAGAAAAAGGACCCCTGCAATCCCCATCATCATCATCATCATCACCATCATCATCATCATCAAGCACACTCGCAAAACTCCACCGGCAATCGACAACAGCACGAAACACAAACGGCCTGCAACGCCGACTCCAATACACAGAGCAACGCCGTGAATTCCGCCGGCACCATCGTCGGTCTTGGAAACTCCAGCAAAGTATCCGCCACACTCGACACGAGGGCACTCGCCGAAGCTTCGCGAAATCTCACCCAGAAACTCAAACAGCTTTCCTCTGAGGTACTCACCTCGCGGGTCGACCTCGCCGAGGTATACATTTACCGAAGCCAGCTCTCCTGTGTCGTTATTATTATTATTAGTATTATTAGTATTATTATTATTAGTATTATTAGGTGTACAACTTTGCTTCCACCGTTTTTTTTTCTTCAAAATTTGAGGCTTTATTCTTTAAAGTGATTACCCATTCGCTATCTTTTTGGCAATTGTCGCATATCATCTCGCAAAAAACGATGCGTCTTTTGAGGCGATCCACGAATCGATCAATCTTTGGACTTCTTCATAAGAGCGGAAATGCTGTTCAGCCGGGCCATGTGCCAGTGATCGAAACAAATGGTAGTCGGAAGGAGCAACGTCTGGAGAGTACGGCGGATAAGACCTCCCATTTTTACGTTTCCAAGTATGTCTTGACCGGTCTTGAGACATGTGGCCGAGCATTGTCATGCTGGAGGATAACTTTGTCGTGTCTCTCTTGGTACTGTGGCCGTTTTTCCTTCAATGCTCGGCTCAAGCGCATCAATTGCGTTCGATACCGAATTCTTCTTGCGTTTTGCACGACTCTTCATCGAGTAATGGCTCCAGTTCGGAATCTTGGAAAATGTTCTCGCTTCCACCGCCATGCTGGTCCTCGACATCAAAATCACCGCTCTCGAAGCGTTCAAACCACTCACGACTTGTTCTTTCACTAAAAGCATACTCGCCGTAAGTCCTCGAGAGCATTCGGGGCCCCTCAGCCGCAGTGTTCTTCAAGTGAAAGCAGAAAATCAAAACTTGCCGCAAATTACGAGAATTTGCCTCGAAAACTGGCATTTCCGATCGAGAATGAATTTGTGATGCAAGCACAAATTCACTAATGTGGTGCTGTCGTTATGTTGACAGATGTCCGAGCTTACTGTGTGACATTTTTTATCTGCCTATTTCGACCAGCACTTACCGCTGCGGCCATCTATCGAAAAACGGCGATAACAAAGTTGTACACCTAATATTATTTATTGCTTGTTCGTTGACAATGTTTTGACGACGTTGCGGGCTCTTCCGATCGCTGGCACTCTCATACCGCCCTAATTGATCCTGGGCAATTCGGTGGACGAAATGGAAAATCGAAAAATTAACGCGCAAGTTGGATGCACCGAAGTTGGACCTCTGATAATAATGAAAATAAGAAATTGATACGAAAGTGCCGACGTTGCTGGTTGGTGATCTGAAACGAAAAATGATGAAATTTACTTTTGGTATAATAATGAAACTTTCGTATGGTCGAATACGTTTTGAAATTTTGAAAATTACGAAAACTAGAAATCAATCGATTTTCGAAGAAAAAAAAACAATTTAAATTATTCGTTTTTGGCAAATGGATGAACGTATAAAAAAATCATGCAGCCATACGATAGAAAATATCAAATACCCTACTCAAAAATCGTCGTAACTCGGTCAATTTTGGCAACTTCCATAAAATCTTTGTCGCAAATTCGAATCAAGACCCTCAGCTAACATACTATTCATTAAAAAACCGTACTTTCGAAATTTCACGCCTAACAGACCTCTTAATATTAAATCAAAGAGTTCGACAAAATAGTCTGCGGTTTAACTCATTCAGCAATGAAATATCTGAAGAGTAACTAAAGTTCAACAACCAACAAGGGCTCAAAATTGACCCAAATTCCAAATCATCTACAGACCGAATTTCCACAATGATGAAGTTTGAATTGAATTTTCGTTTCGAAAGTTTCGTTAAAGTTTGAATTTAATTTTCGTTTCAAAAGTTTCGTTGAATGCAACGAAAATCAATTCATTCTAATTGTTCAAATTTTTCTGGCTGTGAAAATCACTCTAACGATTTTACGTCTTATCACAGATTCACGACCTCAATTTACACAAAAGCAGTCTTAGAATAAGTATAAAGATGAAGAAAAGAAAAAGAACCAAAAAAATCGCTTCATTCCAACGATGCAAGCTCCAACGTCATGAATTTCCCAAGATCAATTACCGAGCATCAACTTCTTCCATCCAAAGTGACCCACTCCCGTTCCATTTCCATTTTGCGGTTGCGCGCCATCGCAAAATCCGTCCGTGCGCGGCTGAGCGGTCTCCCATCCGAATACTGACCTCTCGGTACATTGATCCGTCATTATCATCGCCCCATAAATGTCCATTGACGGCTTCTGTTCTCGAGATTTCTCCACGCGATTTCTCCACGGCCAAAAGTACCGAAATTGCGATGACGCTCATTGGGATACTTGCTGATAGCTGAGCCCGCGCGGTCTTTATCTTCGTTTTGCTAACACATCGGTGCGACCTTTCAGGAACACGCGAGACGCAGACAGGGCGCGATCATCGAGAGCATGCATCATCACGGCAAGGGCGTTTACTCGGGCACCTTCAGCGGTACCCTCAATCCGGCCCTCCAAGATCGCCACGGACGACCCAAGCGTGACATAAGCACCATCATCCACATACTCAACGATCTGCTGTGCGCCACGCCTGCCGCGACCGCCGGGCCCTACAGGCATCATCACAGACACATCAGCGGACGCCTGCAGAGCTCGTCCTCCAACGCGACCGGCGCATCCGCGGACGCGTCCAGTTCGGGCAACGGTGCCGCCGCAACCGGAAACAACGGCACGTCTTATCACGATGGTACGTATCTCCTCCTGAATGTCCCGCTTTCCATTTTAGTCTGAAGACAGGTCGATTTTCTTTTTCTTACGATAATTATTTTGCATCATTTCCAGCAAGTTCAATATTCAATTAATTCAAATAAATTCAATTAAAGTAAAGTCAATTTCCAATCCAATTCAAGTAAATTCAATTTTCAATTAAATTCAAGGAAATTCAATTCAAGTAAATTTAATTTTCAATTTAATTAAATCATTTATAATTTTTAAATAATATTTGATAATTTGATAAGTAATTCATTATCATAGTCATGGAAATCGTTCAATAATAATGAACTAAACATTTACGATCGAACAATCGGCTCAACTGACTTCGTTTTCTCTCTTTCACGTTTCTCGTGTCACGCGATACTGATTGTGGTCGGGCCGAGCAGAGGAGTTATCGAAGGAGAACGAGGCGACGAAGGGCAAGATGCGTCGTCTGCGTCTGGTGATGGAGCAACGGCGTGCCAAGAGGAAAGCTCGGCGTCAGGCTCGCGCCGCTCCTTACACGACCCAGTGGGCCGCGGTGACGCCCGACCCGAGCGCCAATCACGACGACCCGAACACCTCGTCACCGGGCTCCGCGGGCTCGAATGCCGGCACGAGCGGCAACTCGAACGAGTCCCAGAACGAGCCGGAACTGCAGCCCTGCAGCCCGGAACCCGTCGTCGCTTGAACTTGTTGAACATTGTGTCGCGACCAGAGAGAGAGAGAGAGAGAGAGAGAGAAAACACACGCGCAACGGAGAGCGAAAGTGAAAAAGAGAGGGGAGATGCGCCACGAGGCCGCGCCGATCAGACAATAATTGATACCGGTCGATTGAAATCACGTGGCTCGTCCACGTTTTTCCAGCCTCCTCGACGACCAATAATCGCGTTTCCGAATCATCATCGTTCGGCGTGATTCGTTATCGAATAATCGATTTTAAAATAATTCTTTTTTGTTTCGTTTCTTTTTCAATTTCTGTCATTGTTTCTCGTTAAAAAAATTCCTTTCTCGTATCATTTTGTCCTTTTTTCTTTCTTTCTTGTTTTTCATTAGGCAAGTAATTAGCGATTGATCGAGAGGAGGGCAGAGAACAAATGAGCGCGAGAACTGTGGGTGTGACGCGTGTGTATAACAATGTGCAATGATTCGTGTCCCTCTCGATATGCCCAAATCCACGTGCACGTCGTTTCGTCGTGTACGCTCGAGTTCTACCGGTCTCCTTCCGCTTGAATTTTCATCGCGCGAGGAAAAGAAAATCGCGACGAGAGAGAGAGAGAGAGCCGGAACGAGATTAAACGGGAGAGAGAGGGCGAGAGAGACGAATCCCATGTATAAATGAATAATTGCACCACGTGCGATCTCCTAGCAACTTTTATAATCCCCCTAGGTAAGCAGGACCCAGAGATTGGTCACTCTATATATATATATATATAAAACTGCGCGATCTTTATTACACACGATAATGAAGCGTGACAGCTCCTATATATATATATATATACATATATTATATATATATGTAATAACGCGAAACTTCCGGGTATCATCGCGCGATGCATATTTCATTTTTATCCTCTCGTGTCGCTGCGAAGCGCGTAGAGCAACAAAAACGCAGAAAAAAATTGGCCGAGCGCGATGCGAGAAAAAGAGAAGCGAGTCACGATTGGGGGGAACGAGCAAACGAAGGTAGAAAAAGGAGAGGAAAAAACGATAGTTCGCACCATCGTTGGATGCGAATTTCTTTCGCATTATTTTCTCCGAGGCGACGAGTTTGCTTGCGATCTTGTTCTCTTTTCTATTTCTTTTTTTTCGTCACTTTATTTTGAACCCTTTTTCTGCGCGAAACAACGTTACTTTCTCACAATTGGAAAAATCGAATGAGACGAAGAGACAAAAACGCGAGTTTGGGAAATAAAGAAATACGAGACACGTTCGATGGATAACCACGCGCTGGGTGATCCTAAGTAGATAGACCATACGTTTAAAGAAAGAAAATCATAGATGACCATAACGCGTACGCGCGCGGCCTGTGCGCGATCGCGACACGCCGCGTGTGCAATTCGTTAAGATTTTAATAGGCACTAATATCGAGAAAAAAAAATCCTGTATAACCCTATATAGTTATATACTGCCTTAGGTTACTTAGAAAAATTATGATGATTATTATTATTACGATTATTATTGCTATTGTCATTATTGTTAGTATTAACGATTACTACAGTGTTTTTTTGTTTTGTTTTTTCTGTTTTTCTTTTCCTTTTTTTCAAACTGGCTCAATATTGTATCATACGGTTATCGAACCTATCGAGTACCAAAATAAATAAATAAGATTGCTTGCCAACTCGAAGTCGCATGTGTTTCTCAACCCCGCTGCCCCCTGCGCTGCCTGTATTGATGATCCTTGTGCGTATTGCGACAAAATTATCTACCCGCTTTGTCAACCGTCGCGCAATAATATTCTGTTTGTGTGAAAAAGTAAATAAAAATGGACGATCTATGCCTCGGGATAAAATAAGGCGTTGAATTTCTCGAATACAATTTTATTTTAAGGGCCAATTTTTCTGGGAAACGGTTGGTGAAGAAGAAAGACATTTTTTTAAACACAGTGGTACATATATTGAGGTACTCAAAAAAAGCACCGAAAAATATAGAAAAACAACAAGTACGTGGCCGCCGGCAGATGATGAAATTTCTTTCGCGAGGGTTGGCGGTGGACATTTCAGCTTAAGGTAATCCTATTGCCAGGCTTCAATCCATAGGATTTTCATTGCCCTTTTGAGCTTCACTAAATATTTCTTCGTTCTCCTTTTGCCAGTATATTCAGAAAATATACCTTAACGTTACGTAAAATTTTCATCAATATATATTTGCTCCAATATTTTTACGGAATTTGTTTCGGTATGTCAACTGAGTCGAAGTGTCACCAAGTTCACAAGTCGAAACGTTCCCGGAATTTGCTTAAATTTCGAGTTGCGAATTCGACGTTTCTGCGGAGGATGTTTTTTTTCTCACTATTCCGAATAATCCGGAATTCTACGAAGACAGAGTCCTTTTTGTCCACCGATCTTTGCAAAAACTCCATTACCTGCGCCAATGGCCCTGAGAGATGAACGCAGAGGCATGCGAAAAAAAAAAAAAAATTAGAACCTTAAGGCATAACAGCACTCTAGCGGCAGAAAATAAGGCCCAACTTTGACAATTTATTTTGGGAGTATACGAGGCGGGGCATAAAAAAACTTTTTTCAATTCTCGAGTGTATTCGGAAATTTCTTTTTATTTAAATTATTCTCTTCAACGACGTACAATCGTATAAACTTACCGACGCGTTACAAATTCCCTCTGCTACGTTTCTCCAATTTTTTTTATCGGTCGCCATCCACCCACTTCTATTTCCCCGCGTCGCTTGCTGCCGATCACAAGGACATCGCGAGAATACTCGCGGGCCGTTTCTCGATCGTAATGGGAGCATCGCGCGTATACCAGCAAAAGAATCGGCAATATTCCGATTTAAAAAAACATGACATTTATTGGTTGTGATTTTTTCGTCGCGACAGTTGCTTCGTTATCCGAAAAATTGTAATTTCAGTCTCGATAGTGTCGACCACCTTCTTTACCCGAATCCGGAAGTCGTTTATGCGATTTGCGAAGTGTCGTGCTCGTATATGCGTGTGTACCCTGAACCGCAAAGGTGAAAAGAAAAATGAAGATTTGAGAGAGAACGATGGACTCTAGTGTCACTAGTTTAGTCGTTTCGAATGTTGCGAGCCGGAAGAAATTACGGAAAAAAAGCGTAGCTCTCATTCGTCTAGATTCGATACAATAATAATAATATTAATATCGATAATAATAACAATTATAATAGAATAGTTTTCATAGTATACTTTACATCAATACGAGGGAAGTGGAAATCGATAATTAACACGTGAAAGACGACGGAGAGAGAGAGAGCACTAAACAGGAATACGGACAAGGACGAGTCGAGAAAGAAAAGAGAAAAAGGGAGAAAAAACGTGTGAAAGCTCAGGCGATCGCACACGAGAAACACTTACGATAGGAGGTTCGCGAGGTTTGTACACTCTTGGGATGTACGCGAGAAGGTTTGTCCGGCTGACCGGTATAAAATACACGACTCGCACAGAAAAATGGACCGGGACTTTACGTAAGTATACAATGCACAATGTATTATCTATGTACAATTAATGAGAGTCGAATGTACGATGGTATGTTGAACGTGATCACAAGGGGAAGAAAAAGCTGTTTAGCGAGGGAGGAGGATAGAAAGCGAAAGGAGGAAATGCGTGAGTGAGAAGGTAGAGAAATGGGAGGAGGGATGGGGAGAGAAGAGAATAGAAAACAATAAAGACTAACAAAGAAAGAGCGAATGAGAAAAAAAGACTACAAAAGATGAGATTGAATTTTGCATCATGGGAATGCAATTGAAATAAATTTTTCTACGTTCTTTAGTTTGTGCTGGCAGACTTTGCCAACTTATTTAGAGATCTACGGTATACATTAGAAAAAAAGGCTTCGCGTGATACTAAGAATATCAAAGTATAGAAGAAAATATCGAATTTTCGTTGCATTCCAACGATGCAATCAAAATAAATATATCTAAATTACTTTAATTGCCTTAACGGATTTTGTAAGCAAAAATCTCTGAACAATTTTTTTCACATACTAATTTAGAGATCGCAATACAAATTGAAAAAAAAAGCTTTTGAATGATAAAAATAAAAAAGTAGAAATATAGAAGAAAACAGAATTTTTATTGCATTTCAACGATGCAAACGTCGACACGTCGAAAGAAAGACTGAGAAGATAATACGAGAGAGAGAGGGGGGGGGGAGCGGCGGAAGAATAGGAAGTACAAAAGAAAAGGAGAATACAAAATAGAGAGAGAGCAAGAAAGAGCGGAAAAGAGAATGGAAAACGCGAAATCGAACTTTGCATCATGGAAATGCAATCAAAATTTATACTGCCAAATTTCTTTAATGTCCTTGGGAGATTTTGCGAGCAAAGAACGCTGTACCATTTTTTCGGACACTTATTAAGAGATCTACAATATAAATTGGCAAAAAAAAAAAAGATTTTGCATGATAATAAGACTAAGAATATTAAAATATAGAAGAAAATATCGAATTTTCATTGCATTCCAACGATGCAAATTTCAACAGCATTCAAAGAAAGACAAAGAATATAATGCAAGAGAGGGAGAGGGGGGGGGAGAGAACAGAAGATAAAAAATGGGAAACGCAAAGGGAGAGACATTAGAGGCACAGCGAAGGGAAGAGGAAGAGAAGAAACGTTAGTCGCGATTGACACTTTCGATTAATCGCGTTATGGCACGTTGCTATACATACATAATGATTTGAGACTCAAACGTGGAATCGATTGGTCAGTTGGCTTGACAAGACTTAAAAACGTGTGTTGTGTGTATGTATACGTACACACACGCACACACACCAGCTACTATGATATACTGTAAATAGTAAATGTAAAATCGTTATTATCGGGTTTTTTCTGTTTTGGCAGTTCTGAGTACAGTTGTAAATGTGTCGGACCAAAGACGATCCAGCCTTACTGCGATCAATGTTTAAGGGTACTGGGTTTTTCTTCTGCTCTTCTCGGCGCGCGAAAGTTCCAAGTTCTAACAATCTAGGCTAGGTTGTTTTCTTTTCAGGAGAAAAGATTTTGGTCGGTTCGAAATGGACAACATATTCAGATTACCGAAGGACGGTATCTCCTCGATATTCGCGTTTAAAAGAAAACAAAAAAAAGAAGATCGAAAGAGGTCGGAAAATAATGTCGGTCGAGCCGATCGAAAATCGAAGAGATACTAGACCTCGCCATCCTGGAAACGCGCGTTTTCACACTCGGTGCATTGCTCGTCATAAAACAGCCGAGAAAAATGGCGAAAACTGTCGTGAAAAACGTCCCGACTCGGGTGACTGCAAACTCGACTGGTGCAAACGATCGCCCTTGACCCTGCACGAAATTGTGCCGACTTCGATACGTTTTTCCGGCTCTCGAGAAAATTACGGCGAACTACGGAAACTTCGAGGCTGAACATTTGAGATTGAAGTGACACGGGAAATTTGAACTTCATTTTGACAAAAAATAGTTGACTTTATTGAAAATTTACGAGTGATTGTTGGGAGATACGCAAAGAGGGGACGAGGGCATTTTTAAAGATTTTTTCAGCACGGTATGGAGGCACGGCGGCAGGCCGTCGGATGTTTCAATTTTCAGACCTGAACCTGGAGGAAAATACCAAAGCGTTTCTTAATGCAGATATAAAACACTATAAAAGTGACAAAGACTTTTTTGCACGTTTTTTAAATTGCGGTCACTTTGTATTGCAGTTTCCCGATTATTTTTTAAATTTCTATTGCAAGAAAATGTCGTCCTACGTAAAAAATCTCTGGTGCTTTCCTAGTGTTTTTCATCCTTGTCCACCTTCGATTTTCAGGTTCGACGCCCAAAATATAAAAAAATCCGACGAGGACCGCCACAGCAAAAAAGCATGCCGTGATTTTGTGTTGGAGAGAAATATTTCAAAATGTGATCTTTTTCTTATAGATATTGAGAAACAACTTGTAAATTTTCAATAAAGTTCATTTCTTTTTGTTATCATCAACTTCAAAGTTCCTTCGCGACCGAAGGTGACCGTGTCGAAGTCGTTAAAAAATCAGTATCATTCATCGATAAAACTCTCTTTGATCCCCGCGGGATGGAGTAGAGAAGGGAGAGAATAAAAAGCCCTCTCTCTCGCTCTCCCAATCCCGCGTATTGTTGTCCATTTCTCCCATTTACCTGGTCTAGTAAAGATTGATCTTTTTGGTAATAGTTTTACGACACATGTGGCAAGTTTTCAACGGCGTGGCGCAATAATCGCATGCGCCATGGCCGCAAAGAAACGCTACGTTGCGTCTGCGTTCCATGCATATACTGCACATATTCGCTTCCTCGAGATCGGCTATCCTCGTCTCGAGATAACGCAGTCTCTCCAAGTCTTTGTCCTTGTCTCTCTCGCGTTCGTTTTTCTCGGCGCTGCTGCCGTTGTCGCCGCCTTCCGTGTCTCTCCCGGTTACCACGTCCTCCGACGCCGGACTCTCGACCCGGCTCAGTGACGTCGTCGCCTCGCCGATCGTGTTCCCTAGAAATGTCGGCAACGTTATTCAATCGATGTATTTTTTCCCGTACACCGGAAGTCGATTTAGCAAAGTAAAGCATTTTTTTCCAATAGACCGGAAGTCGATTTAGCAAGGTAATGTATTATTTCCCAATAGACCGGAAGTCGTTTAGCATGGGAATGCATTTTTCCAATAGACCGGAAATCGATATAGCAAGGGACATTTTTCTTTTAAAAAAAAATGCGTTTCTTTTTCAACGAAGGTTTCCCGGAAAAAGAATCCCAATTTGGCCATTTTTTCGGGCCTCTGGGTAGATGTTACCCCTTAAAAAGTACAACGAAAACTTCACAATAAAACTTGAAAAACTTCGATAAAAAACACACAAGAAAATGGCAAATTACCGGTAAAAACTTGTGGCTCGATTATGCCCAGACATTGGCAATTGTTGCGAGACACGGGGACGCTACCGCCCGGATCGTCCTCTCTCGTCGCGTCGACGAGTCTCGGCGACCAGCCGCCGCAAACTCGACAGGCATTTTCGTCGCGACCTCGTGAACTCTCCGTGGATTCGTCGTTGACGCGATGCGACAACGACGGGAGGGGCGCCGGCGGTGTCGTTTCCCTCTCGACTGTCACGGCCACTAGACGATTGCTCGGTGAACCCGGCGCGCTGGACGACGTAGCGCTCGTCGCGCCTCCCTCGTCCGAGCTCCCGTTGGCAGCTCGTCTCGTGCCGCGATTGCGAAATGATCGCACGAGCTCCTGGATTCCGGTCGTCTGTTGTTCCGGCTGTAGGAGGTCGAGGGGCGTCTTGCCCTTGGAGTTTCGATGCTCGAGCAGGAAGCCGCTCGTGTCGATGCTCACGAGGAAACACGCCAGTGCCAATTCCGTGGGAGCACCTTGGCGCGACAGTTCTTGCCATATCTTACGAGAGGAAGAGATTGATTGATTGGATGATGTATATTTATCATGCTCTGGTGTAACTTCCGGAGAAATGAAGAAGAATGTAACGATAATAAAATAAAATAAAGGTACTCGATATAGAACAATCGTAAATTGAAGAAAAAAAATTGATCTTTTAAACGAAAATTTGAATTTCTGGGAGGCTTGAGCGACCTCTAAATATTGTTTGACCGCTCGCAGCTTCGGCGACAATTTTTTTTCTCTTTAAAGACGATGATTGGATGGTGAGAAAAAAAATAGCGCTGAAATTTGTGCCACCCTAATATGTATATATATATTTTCTTTTTGTTAAAGAAATTAAGTACATACGGCATATATGCGAGTAGATTTTTCGATAGTGTCCGGAGTAGGTACGGGGGCCGGTTGATGCCGACTCTTTCCTATCGCTATGTGGAGCACCGTGTCCCCCTCCTCGTCCGTGCTCGATATGTCGGCCTTGTGTTTCAGCAACAATTCAACGAGCGCCCAGTGGCCCTGAGAGACGGCGAGGTGAAGCGGCGTTTGGCGTCGATTATTTCGCAAATCAACGCGAGCTCCGCCACCGTTTTCCGAGAGCAGGAGCGCGGAGACCTCGTAATGGCCGTTCAATGCAGCGAGATGGAGGGCCCCGAAACCGTCCTCCTTCTTCACGTCGACCAGATGCCGACATTGCGTCAAAAGCTGTTGCGTTGCACTGCGAATGAACGTTCGTTCTGGGCCAATTTGTTGTTTCTTTATTTTTTTTTGTCGAAAATCGAACTTTTTCGAAAATCGAAAAAAATTGAAAAGGTTTCCGACCATACGTAAAATACCTTTTCGCCGTGATTATCAAAATGAATATACATCAATTAAAATGCAAATAGAAATAAGTAAGCTGGTAATCTTACGCCAACACCTCTTTGTAAACTACATTTTCCCCCTATAGAACCTTCTTCCCCTATTTTATCCCCTTAGGGGATGAAGTTCGAAAAAGCAGTAGCAAATCATTATCGTTTCTTATACCTTTTTTCTAATACCAAGTTTTATATTTCTAACTTCAAAACTGACAAACTTCCATAGAAACTTTCATCCCTTATTTGACCCGCTTAGGGGATGAATTTCGAAAAATCCCGAAACACGTCTTCCTTTATTTTCAACTCAAAGGATAAATACCAAATTTCAAGGTTTTAACTTGAAAAATGACGGATTTTCATACAAATTTTCATCCCCTATTTTACCCCTGTAGGGTACGAATTTCATTAAGTCCCTTCTTAGTGGGTGCTTACCTCACAAAAGCAACCTACCGAAATTTCATGTAACAAGCTTTAGCGATTTTGGCTCGGTGTTGATGAATCATTCAGGACATGTTCTTTTGTATGTAGAGATTGAATATTGAAATGATCGAATAATGCAACAACGCTGACTCACTGAGCGTTTCCCTTGAGGGCCGCGTGATGAAGAACGTTGAAGCCGCGCTTGTTTTGCAGCGTGAAGTGGACTCTCTCGCAAGCGCAGAGGGCGTCTATTATGTCGAGGGCGTCCTTGCCAATGGCGTCGTGAAGAGCCGTGTCACCGTAAGAATCCTGGAGATTGACGTCGCAGCCGTGTCGCAAGAGGACGCGAACGCAACCGGAGTGTTGCTTGTTAACGGCAACGTGAAGAGCGCTGCAACGGCCGTTGTTGACCGCGTCGATCGGTGCGCCACGAGAGAGCAAAAGACTCATCACTTCCGGTTGGTTGCTGTAAAACGGATCCACAAAGAGATGGACTTTTACCACTATATACTTTTGAACGTTCATTGAGGTAATCCTATCGCTCCACACTAGTCATACCACTGATCATACTTGAGACTTGTAGAATTTATATTTTCAGCATATGCAAAAAAAAATGTTGTAATAACTAAAATTTTCATGGATTATGAACAGAAATTTTTATGTCGGTGCCAATAAATGAAGCATAAAAATTAACACTTATCTACAATAATAATTGTGTGCTTGCGTATCGAACAATCGAATGTAAATGTATAGAGTAAATTAGTTTTTAGTTTTTGAAATTTTCAACCTCTGGCACTGGCATCACTTTTTTTATATATAATGAAGAATAACATAAATTTTTCAAATATACAAAAGTATTTATTTTTATGCTTGTTAGTTTTTTTTCAAGTCTTTCAAAAATACTAAGAATGTATAAATAAGGTAGTTTTCGCAATGAGCAATTGAATAATTTTGGTTTTAATTTATAAAAAACAAAATAAATGTCATAATTCATTTTTTTTTAAATACTTTTTCTATCTGTTCAACGAACGTGCGAAACGGTAGCCGCCATAATGGATTCCGACGTCATTGACATAGTAAACAAAGAAAGTGGTAGACGTGTTACTCTCTAAGCTGTGAGAGAAAACGTCAACAACTATATATTCTCATTTTTCATAGTTAAGTGCAAATTTTCAAATAGTTATCTGTACTTAAAAAAAACAAATGATTTTGTTTCGGACTATGACTTTGGATCTCTTCTCGTAAGTTTTAACCAAGTCTTTCTCATATTTATATCAATCGGCATTTAATTCACAACTGTCCCGGTGTTTTTACACTAGTATTCTTACATTTAGGAACAACACACCAATGATAGGGATTGTAACTCACTTAGAACAAAAAAAATGTATGTATGCGCAATTGGCGCAGCGTCGATGTTTACTATGCAAGTGACGTCACGAACCGAAGCAGCATGGCGGCTAGCGGTTTCACTCGGAAATTTGAAATGTAAAATTTAAGTGCATTTTTCCGGCACTTATCGATTTCATAAAATATAAATAAAAATGCTAGTAGTTTATTACCACCAGAGGATCGAATTGACACACCTTTCAAAAAAGGGTGTAATACCCGATTCTTAAAAAAGCAAATTTTTGAAAAATTCCCCTACTTTTCCCTGATTATTCCAGGAGGAAACGAATTCAGTGAGTTTTCCCGGTTTTCTCTGTTTTCCATATGCGTAACAGCCATGAGTAACAATGACGAGAAATATCTAGAGAAAGAGAGTATACCCGAACGCTGCGTAATGAAGTGCAGGGTCGCCGTCCTCGTCGGCGTCAGAAACCGACACACCAACGTCGAGGAGAATGAGGCAGAGCTCCCGGTGACCTTCGTGCGCGGCAACCTGAAGACAAGTCTTCTTACCGCCGCAAAGACTGCTCGCCGTTGCGTCCATGTTGTCCGAATACTTGCGAATGTATTCGCGAAAAGCGGAGACGCTTGCCTCGCCTCTCGCCGTCTCCCTCATCAGCTTTTCCATTTCTCTGGCGGCACGTTCGAGCGGAAATGTTGAGCCACCTTGTGGAAAAAGTATCGTCGGTTGATGAATTTCCAATCTTTTCTTATCGTGCCTACGTATCGATACGCTTTGCGTCGCGACGAACTAACCGGACGAACTTCCGCGACTCGATTTCATCGCCGCGCCGGACGCGTTGGTGGAATTGGTGGCCGAAGCGATGCGCGTCACGCTTAGAGGATTAAAAGTCCACGTATGACCCTCCAGTGTCACCCTCAGATCACCGTCCGAATAAATCTTGATCACTTTGCCAGTTTTGCCCAGGGCCTGTTTACAAAAGTCGTAAAGTTTTCGGAATTGATCAGACCAACTGTTTCTCGTTCACGGTTTCACTTTGTTAGTACATACAGAAGTCTCATTCATAGTGATACTGTATTAAGGACGTTGAAGTGTTAGTCGCAATCCAAGATTTAAAAGAATTACACATATTATTGTCTAGACTATACTGAGTCTTTTTTTCACCCGCTTGTTAAGGGGTGTAACGCACCCTCGCAAATAGGGGTGTCTTTCGTTTGAAATTTTTTCGCGTCTCGTACCGTTAAAACGTTATCGACGAAAAACGCCCCTATTTAGGAGGGTGCGTTTCACCCCTTGAAAATCGGCTTCCGCAGATATAAAAAAATACATCTCGCCTATTTTCACCTATTCTACAAACATGCCAAATTTCGTTGAAATCGGAGAGTTCAACCTCACGACCTTTCCTTGTAAGTCTCAAAAACGGGGGAGAAATCTTGCCTTAAAAAAAAAAAATCAGTAATTTTTTCCTCGCCTAAATGTATCTGCCCCTCAACGTTAATTCTGTATGAATAGTATCAGTGCCTAATTCACGACCGCAGCCTACTAGCAACCTGGACGATTATACGCACGTTTTTCATAACATCCGTCCATTCGCCATGGCCCTGCTGATAATTCTTGACCGCGGTCGCGTCAGTTTTCACGCTGACGAGATCGCCGAGCGCGAAAGTTCCCTTGCTGGTGACTTTGGTGAGTGCCCGTGGATGGAAGGTCCAACGGTTGTTGCAATCGTCGTACTGTACCCTCACGTCACCCTTGTCGGTGATACGATGAACGGTGCCAATCTTGCCGATGTACTCGACCATGCGGGGATTCCAACCGCCGTGTCCGGCCTGCATCTCCTTCAGGCTATCGACGTCCCGCATGACTTTGACTTTGTCGCGGACGTTGAAGCTCAAGTGGTAACGGCTGGACGTGGTCGTGTCAGTGGGGGTGGTGCAGGTGGTCGTGGTGGTAGCGGTGGTTGCGCTGCTGCTGGTCTCGTTGGCGCAATGGATCGCGCCGTTGCTTCTGACCTCGTCGCTCACTGTCATCACTGGCTGACCCAGTATGGGCAGATGTTCCTTGTAATAAGTGCCGGCCGTTGCTTCTTCGATATAGCAGAGATCCACGCAGCCCTTGTACCCGAGCCGATAGACGTTCGTACTGCCCGACGACCATGTGACCGTCGCCACTGAACGACTGCTGTCGTTGTCCCAACCCCGAATGTCCATTACTCGGCCTGTTTTCACTGCAACGCCATCAGGCCAAATGAGGAAGAGAAGAAAACGAGGAAAAAGTGTCCATTCGCTGGGGAGGTGGTTGAGACGAGGGAAAGAAGAAGAGAAAGCAAAACTGTCGAGGAAGTGCGGTTGAGGGAAGAGAGGAAGTTCCGATGGTAGAAAGAAATGGCGTTGAAGCTTTCATCGTTAGAATGCAAGGATTACGATATCTTTGGCTCCTAATTCCAACCACGTGGCCTCCATATTTCGACCAAATAAACACTTTTTCATGAGTGACAAAAATCGATATTCGGCTCAGGGGCGCGGAACCGAAGCGAGTCGTAAAAAAAAACAAATTTTATGTCATTTCAAAGGCTTTTCATTGGAGGACATGGCTCACACGGCCAGTCGGTAAAAATCCTACTGCCAAGGTCTCTCTCAGACGGACCACATTTCGGGCAAACGAAGGGAAAGACGTTGTTTGTCGTTCAACAGAGTGGAAGGTATTTCTTTTTTTCTATCAAAAAAATCAACCGTTTAGGAGAACACTGGGTATCTGTAAATCAGCTATCTTTCTCGCACTCGTGGCCGCTCGGTCGGTGAAACACAAGGCCGTAAGGGATCATCACAGTGTAAGATTAATTCAAAAAACGACTTTTTTGCATTATCCGATAGTATAGACGGCTATAAACATGCTATTCAATTTTTGGTCCGAAATTCGAATTATTCCAGTTACAACAGCCTTTCTCAGAAAGAGGGATTCGACAAGGTGCGAACGGACGTGTTTTTTTGGAAATGTCATTTCTCAAAACGGTGTACACTCTCAAAGAGTTTTCAAGCTATGCGGCCTAAAACTATTCAGGCCTAAAAATGAGTTTTCTCTACAAACTTGAACACTCACTTTTGACCCCCTTAAAGGTTCAATTTTGGAAATTGCTGAAATACATGTCTAATTATGTGTGTTGTAGTGTATTTATGCCAAATTTTAAGTCCATCTAGCCAAAAAATGTGTTTTCCTATAAAACCTTTAACACTCCCGTTTATCTTCTTAAGGGTCGAATTTCGATTTGTACCACTCTTGATAAGTCTTATTTTGGTTCAAATATGAAGTCTACGTGATTAGGATTAGAGGCCACAGATATGGTAATTCTGCCCCCATTTGGGCTACTACAGTTACTGAAACGCTTTTGAGGATTCTTATTAAGAATCTAGAAAGATTTCCTACAGTAATGCAAGTACCAAAATGAAAATAATTTTCGTCACGTTTGAACAAAACTTCCAACAAATCCAAAGTAACGAGTCATAATTACCAGGCCCTCCGTCCTGATTGCCCCATTCCCAGTCCGGCCCTCTCACGACTTTGGCTCCGATGAATATTCCTTTGAGAGGAATTTTCGTGCAGCCTTCTCGCGCCGTCAATTGTACCCTGCGGATGAACCAAAATCAAAACGGAAAACGAGAACAGAAATCGCTAACGGCGTAAACTCGACGACAAGTTCAGCGAGCGCGCAATGTGAGTACTCACGCGACGGCATTGGGCGTTTGTAGCCTCTGGAATGCGTGCGTTAAGTCATGCACGTCGCCCATGTAGCACTGCGTACATAGGTCGTAGTCGAAGCACTGGGCGCACTTCCATCTGACGCCGACTATGCCGTGTCTCATGCAGCCGTTGCACACTATGCTGTTATGCTGTACACCGGTGGTCGCGTTGTCGAACACCAGGAGATCGTAGTAGCCCTGATAGCCTATTCTGTAATTGCTGCGCGAGCCGTGATCCCACTGTACTATCACCGTCTTGTCAGGCGTTTTGTCCGCCGGATTGGAAGCGGAGGCAGCCGATCCAGAGGGCGCAGCAGGTTTGCCAATTTCGACAACGGTGCCGGCGTGACCCTCTCCGCCGTCCTGATCGTTCCATTTCCAGTCGTAGCCCCTCACCACTCTCAGACCCACGTCCAACATGTCGAGCTGGACAGCGGACAACGTTTAAACAGCTGCGTTCCAAACACGATTTTACGAAAGCCGTCGGGTACGATCAATTTGTGCGGGAATGTCAGGGGCTGGGGCCAATGGGTCATTGACAGTGGGAATTCCACGTGCGTAGCCTGAGCGGCGAGAGGGAGCAATGGCAAGTTGGCGAGCGGAGCGGAGAGAGGGACAAGTGCAACAGAAACGCTACGATGATAAGGCTAATGGCATGGTCAGTGAAAAGTCTTCACGCTTTTGATAGCATCGCGACGATACCCCCGAAACTGTCAACATTACGTATGGGGCAAGAAAATGAAGTATTGCGATACGATTGGAACGGCGGAAGACACCCACGCGAGATACACTGGCTACGAACTAATCGTAAATTCGTTTTATCGAAAAGGGGCAGTAAAAGAAGGGAAAAAACCTCCGAGATGTGCGAACCTCGTTCCGGAAGATTATCCAAGCCCGTCCTGGGATGAAGTCACGAAATCATAATGTGATGCACGATTACTTGTCCTGGTGGAATTACGTGGGTTTATCGGCTTGTATTAAAGCGACGCTTTGACAGAATAACTTGGTCGGGTGTCGTTGGATTGCTCCGAGGAGTTGGACCGCCGTCGTCCGTCGCCATTACCCATATACCTTGGTAGATGTAGATATACGGTTTGCAAGATTAATATATATATATGTATATGATACAGACTATACGGTCGAAAGGAGTTTCGAGTTCTACTGCTGCAAAACGCACACGCGTCGATGTACGGAGAGATCTATTTACCGACCGCCGATAATTTGCCGACTTACCGACCGTCGGTAACTTACCGGTTTATATGTGCTCAGCTTGCCAACCGCGGTCTGGTTCCTACCATACCGACAGCAGGTTCCGCTATCTCTCACTCTTTTTCTCGCGGGTTTCTTACTCACGTCAGAATTCACAGCGCTCTCAACCCTCTCAACAGCTGGGCGGCTCCGGCAAGCAATGCATGTACGACAATGACGATACGCGCGTACAGTCTCGCTAAAGATGACGACCGACAGGCGAGACTCGCTGTTGCGCAGTTTGCGAGCGTAGTCGTCGCTCCGACGTATGGTAGCAGAGTCACCGTCGTCGCGTTCGCTTGCGCGAATTTTTTTTCCTCCTGCCGTTTTTCCTCGTCCGATCGCGTCGTAACGAAAATCGTCAACCGTGAAGCTCCACTTTCCAGAATTTGGGCTCGCCCGGTGGGCACTAGCTGCCCACGAGCCCGGAGAAATGTCGATTAGGACGGTGGCCCGACGTCTCGTGCAAAATGGTCGGGTCCTCGTACGCTTATTACGGAATCCCGAAAATCGCTTTACGAGCTGCTACACGAGAGGACACCTCGACAAGATACACGTTGTGGAAGTAGGTGAGTTGTGTCGACGATTTTCATCCTGTCCGTAACCTCCGGCCATTTTTTTTAAGGTTAATGCTGAAAAAACTTTTTTTTTTCGAAGAACGTAGAACGCTCGTCGCTGGCACAAAATAAACGACTCTGTGTAATTACGCATTAAAGATGACTACCTGCCAAAACGAATATCGGAAATTTTATACCCTCGTCGGTATAATTCAAATCCGAGTTTCGAAAAACTTGTTTTTAGGGATTTGAACTAATGCAAAAATTCTATTTGTCCATGTAAGAGGTTCATTTGCTGTATGGAATGAATGTGTTTACTTTTAACGGCCCTGCACGAGCGTGGGGCTCGGAAGGAAGCTCGATTAAAAAAACAATTCTGATGCGAGTTTGGCATGACAAGGTCAGGATTTTACACATAATTAGTATACAGTCTTGCCAAGTTTGAGTTTGTCTTTTATTGGAGAAGATTGATAAACAGTTTTTATTGGTTGAATGAAGGAAATGAAATGGATACTTTCAAGAAATTATGAAAATGGCAATCTAGAAACGTTCGATTTCCAATTGAAAAAAAGCTCATTTTTATTAACAAACAGATAAACATATGGCAAAGTTAGCTGAGATTGTCAAACGATAAAAAATGTTATAAACTATGTCCCGTCTAAATTTTTTATTGAATCCGACAAATGAATTTTGCGATACGTCTTACACCATTTCATAAAACAATTCAGAAACATATGAGATTGAAGTTTGCATACTTTGAACGCCATGACAATAAATACTTATGAATTTATTTTATTTTCTTTCGGTGCAGTTTGCCTTAAAAAATCCCTTAATTTTTCTTCAAGATGGGGTTGAAGTTTGCATCGTGGGAATGCAACAAATTTTTTTTTTTTTCCATTATTATCCAAAATCATACTTTGCAAATTTGTTGTAGATCGCTAAATAAGAATCCTTGAAATTCAAATCTACGAGAGAAAATTTGTGAAATTGGACCAACTTCAAAACCCACAATGACAAAAAAATAACTTAATTTCAATTGAAAATTAGAATTAATTTCGATTAGAGAAGCCAAAATGAAGCCCATAAATTGAAGAAGAATTTAAATGAAAATTTAATTGAATAATTAATAAATAATTTCATTAATGAAAGTTGATACCTTGTATCTATTCAGGAAAATCCCAGGGCCTCGTGCCCAAAATCAGCGGGGATGTCGGCGCCACAGGCAGACATCTCGGGTTCCTGGGATCGCAGGCTCGCAAGCTCTTCGTCGACAACATCCTCAAGCGGGTCACCAACAGCTTGGCAGCCGATTTACGCAGGAGAGCTGCGAGTCGCCTGTTGTTCGGTGACTCTGCTCCCTTTTTCGCTTTAGTCGGTGTATCATTGGCATCTGGCACGGGTATACTTACCAAAGACGACGAGTTGGAGGGCGTCTGCTGGGAGATCAGAGTGAGCGCTTTTAAATTTGTACATACCGAAGCCTGCGAGTGATCGCACCCACGATCAATGTACCGACCATGAAAAACCAAACAAATACGATCAAGTTCGACGGTTTACAGAAGTGTTTTACTTCGTTAAGAAAAATACCGAATTCTTTTAATTCACAACAAAATGCTGATTTTTCAAAATTTGCTAGGACACTGACTTTATAATTTGGAAAAAATACTGATTTTTTGACCGAATTGTTTTACTTCGTTAAGAAAAGTACCGAATTTATTTAATTCGCAAAAATACTGACATTTGAATTAGTAAAATACTGACTTTTATAATTCACAAAATACTGATTTTTTAATTTGCAAAATGTACTGATTTTTTTTAATTCTCAAAATACTGACTATTCTTTAATTCACAAAATACTGATTTTTTCAATTACCTAAAATACTGAATTTTTTTAATATGCAAAAATACTGATTTTTTTATTCGCAAAAACTACTGAATGTTTTTAACTCGTTCAGAAAAATCATCCTGACATCTCGAAATGTGTCGAAATTGGAGAACAACAAAATTCAGTCCGAAAATCCGTTTTTTCATGAGAATACAAAAAAAAAGATGACAACAATCCACAGATCCACCCAGAAGGAAGCACTGAGGGGCGAATTTTTAACTGACGTTTCTTTTTCCTTCCGTCCACGCACAGGATGCGGTTTCGAAACTGCACTGGAACAAGCCGCAAAACGACGAAAATTACGAAACGACGCTGTCGAACGAGGAGCCCAGTGGCCTCAAGGACTTCGTGATTGGGCCTCCGATAGCGAAGGGATGTTCGGCGGTCGTTTACGCGGCGCGACACAAGGATCCCGCATCGCTGAACGAGCGAGACGACGACCGCATCACGATCGACAACGTTGCGCCGGAAGTGACCAACTTTCCATTCGCCATTAAAATGATGTTCAATTACGACGCGGAGTCCAACGCAACATCGATATTGCGCGCGATGTATCGCGAGACCGTGCCAGCGAGGAAGTACAATCGCAACGGCGAGCTCGCCGAATGGGAGCGACGAATGGCCGAGAACAAACGCGCGCTACCGCCACATCCCAACATCGTGGCGATCTATTACGTTTTCACCGATCGCGTGCCCTTCCTTCCGGGCTCGACGAGGATGTATCCGGACGCCCTTCCCGCCAGGCTCAATCCTCAAGGATCCGGAAGGAACATGAGCCTCTTTCTACTCATGAAGAGGTAACGCGAAACGCGACAAACAGAGCAGAGGTACGCTCGGTCGAGCTAGGAAAAAAAAACTTTTCTCGATTTCCGTAAAAAATGGCGGCGCACAAGTCGCTATAGCACTACTGGTTTTCAGCCAACCCTCGCCGCGGCGGTAAACTGTCGTAAATTTAATCCTGGAACTAAAAGTGAAATGTTTTCGTTAATTATATTAGTTTTAGCAGTCAAGTACGGGGGAAAATTAAAAAATAATGACAAAAGGTATATACGAGTTTGCAAAAAACTTGGTTTTTTCGACCATAATTTTCATACAAAAAGTGATATATTTTTAGACTTTGAGATACGAATGACGCCGTTAAAAAAAAATTAATTTCGAGAAAAACGCGACTTTCCAAAAAAACGTGATAAATCCGTCAATTTTTGGAATTTTTACAAAATCTTTCCTGCGAATTAAAGTTAACACCCTAGGCCAAACAATTACCTAACAAACAAAACATTTTTTATTACAAGCTTATGCAGACCCCTTAACGAATATCCGCTTCGAATCTCTCCGAGGCCTTAACCGTCGCAAGGAGGCAAAAAATTGAGACCTATCAGCGGCGTATAGCGAGACAATAGAAAAAAAAAAGTTTGCCAATGCTGTGAGTAAACGAGTCCTGTTCTTTTCTGCTTTTTTTTAGATACGACGTCACCTTGAAGCAGTACATGGTCGATCGTGAGGTGAACATCCGCGAATCGATTCTCTTGTTCGCACAATTGTTGGAGGGCGTAGCGCACATGAATGCTCACGGTATCGCGCACAGGTGAGTGTGTCGATTGCGAAGTATTTGTTGTTCTTTTGTTTTCGTATCGCCGATTCGATTACGTATCGGATAACGCGCACCGATAGTCGGATGTATCGTCAACTGTGTTTCGCAGCACAAAGAGTAATCTGACCTTGAACCAACGAAGTACAAGATGCTATACTTTATATCGAACTTATTTCACTTCCGAATTTATATCGGATTTATTGTCCTTCCGAATTTATATCGAATTTATTTTACTTCCGAATTTATATCCAATTTATTTTACTTTTTTGTAAGACCTTTCGAGAATTTACGATCGCATTCCTGGCCCTTGACTCCATATTTGTAATTTCACCATTATTCACTATTGCGAATAATCGTAATGCGAGAAGGATGTCGATGATTTTTTTTTTCAAGTACATTCCGGAAACTTCATTTTTGTTCGTAGGGAGTGAATTTGTTTATTGCTATTAAAATATCCGTTGACAGAAAACTCGTTCCACAGCTCGGAACATTGTCCACAACGTACAGAATGACTTTCAAAAATTCGTTTTTTATTTATTTTCGATGTGATTTTGATGAAAAGTAAAGCGGACAGAAAAAACATCCAGAAAATGATAAAATATTGTTCAAATTCAAAGTATGATCTTACCCATTAATGCTTTTGATTTTTTTCTTCGGAAATACGACTTTTCCTTGTATTTAACGGATATTTTTATTTATTTTCGATGCGGATAGAATAAAAATTCAAACAATCAGCTAATCTCTTCAAAATTTAAATGTATAATATTTCGATTTAATTTTTTTCAAAAACTATTTTTTCCCATTAAACCAGTATTTTATTTTATTTTTATTTTTACTTATTCTATTTTTCTTTATTTTATTTTTATTGACCTTTCAAAAGTGGGCATAGAATAAAAATGCAAGAGCCTGAGAAAGTAATTTGAAATTAAAATATATGACCTTTACTACCAATGATTTTCATTTTATTTTTTTGAAAAATAATTCGTTATCCATTAAATCTATATTTAAAAAAAAAATTACTTTCATTACTTTATTTCCATTCATTTTATTTTCATTAATGTTACGTTCAATAAAAAAATTGCCTTAATATCTTTTTGTCGTCATGTTGATTGAAAATCAATGCTGTCGACGTCATTACTCCAGAATCGATATTTTTTCAGACGTTTATCGTATCGCAAACGGCAGGTTCAGCCACGACTGAACCAACAATTCACGCTCAACATTCTCTCCCCGCCTCTTTTGCAGAGACTTGAAGAGCGATAACATACTGTTGGATATATCGGAGCTAACGGACAACTGTCCGTCCCTGGTTATAACGGATTTCGGTTGTTGTCTCGCTGACAAAGTTCACGGTCTCTATCTGCCATACAACAGCCACGACCTCGACAAGGGCGGCAACGCTGCTCTCATGGCGCCGGAAGTCGTCAACGCTGAGCCCGGGCCCTTCACGAGTATCAATTACACGAAAGCGGATCTCTGGACCGTCGGCACGATCGCTTACGAGATATTCGGTGCGAAAAATCCGTTTTACTCTGTCAACAACGAAGCTCCGTCCCTGAGGAATCACAATTACACGGAGGGCGCCCTACCGCCGTTGCCCGACAACGTACCGCCCGTTATCGTCGCACTTGTCAAAAATATATTGAGCCGAAACCACAACAAGGTATTTTATTCCGCGTTCGTTTTAGAAACCAGAGAGATGAATGCTTCCTCATCGGTTTATTTTATAGATACACACGTGACTTCCGGAGCCTTTAGCCCAAGCATGATTTTTTTGTTTCCGTTTCCGCTAAACCATTTAAGGGAGGTCACCCTTAAACTCTTGGTGTTATTTTCTCATTGTTGCGTGAAAGTCTCCTGCCTGAGGGAGCAACATCACGCGTCGTGAAAATTCAATGGCGATTCTTGGTTGCAGAGGCTCTCACCGGAAATGGCCGCAACGATAATGCAGTTGTACCTGTGGGCCCCGAGCTCCTGGATACGAGACAACAACCAGGTTCCATCCAGCAACGAGGTGAGTAGAGGAACATCAACGGGTCGTCCAAGAGGACCCACTACTGTATCCGCGCACACAGCGGACGAACATGGATATATATATATTCATGGCCCCAAAGAAAAAAATTTGATTTTCTCTTCGGGGCCATAGCGAAAAATAATCTCGCAAAAAGTGAGGCCAATTTTAAAAAGGGGGGAAAATATTTGTCCCCATTTGAAAAACTGAAGTTGACCTTGAAATAACATTGAAAGATGCCAGCGAATAAAAAATGATGACGAAAAAATTCAGACAAAAGTTATCCATTTAGTTGCGCAAAAAAGTTATTCTGAAACCAAAAAAAAATGATTTCCCTTTGAAAACTGAAATTGACCTTGAAATAACCTTGAAAATGGTCATTAAATAAAAAACACCCAAGACCTCGATTTTCATTACACAAAACTATGAAACTTTGGTTTGAAAAATGTTTCCCTGTGCATTTACCTAGTGCTTGCCTTGCTTCCGGCACACCCTGTACCTCAGTGGCTTTTTTCATCCCGAAATAATGAAATTTCCAGATACTCCAGTGGTTGCTCTCCCTGACGACCAAGGTCCTCTGCGAGGGTCGCATTATCCACTCGACCCAGGAGCCGCAAGCCTATCGCGTCAGCAACAACGCGAGCTTGGACAACCGTCGAGCTAGCGTTTCCCAGCGTGGCTTCGAGAGATCGCTATCGACGCGCTCCTGCGGCCGGCGCACTATGCCAGAGTATCAGCTGATCGCGAGCTTTCTCGGTCGCGTCAGCCTCGGCAACGTCAGGCAATGCTTCAAATGGCTGCAGAAAAATGCATGAAGCACACCACCGCCCGCCGATTGCTCGACGCGCATCGATATTCGCTGCATTAGAACTCTATTCCTCGCAAGCATCGTAGCAGGTTAGGCTGTGTGTGTCTGTGTGCGCGCGCTTAGAGTCGCGGAACTTTCAACCACATCTAACAATTAATTCTGACGAGCCTACAAGGCTCGCGAGCTTTGGCAAGTCATTTCCGAAGATGGAAAGGGACGCGGGATCATCGTTTTCAACTATATTTTTGATATGTTCTCGAATGCGCTGCAGTCACCTTCCGCGCCCTTACGAGCGTGGGCGCTGCACGCTGAGAGAATTTTTTCCCTTTCGACGCGCTAGTCGAGGGCCTTGGGAGTAAAACTTTTACTATACACGCATACGCACGGACGCAAATTTATATATTCGTGTGACTTGGCTGCGGAAGACGGAACTCACCCTAAAATTGTTACCTTAGTTTTTCCACGTGTTTCTTTTATCTTATAAATCATCCGCAATGAAAAATAAACGCTGTCACGGACAGGTATTTTCTTTTCCAATTTTGTGTCTCACATTCTTCACGGGCTTTTCGCAACTTTGAGTTTGGGTAATTCTTTGGATAAGTGACATTTCCGAAAAAAAATGATTCGCTATTTTCTCATTTATTTGGTTATAAATTAAAATATTCAGTCGGGGAAAGCTGACATTTTTCATCAACACATTTTTACGAGCAAAAACTCGTTTAAACAAATCGAATTTTTCAAAAAACCACAAATAAATCCAAGTTAGACGTCGAAATGTTCAAAAGTGCCCTATTTTATCGTGAGTGCGATAAAAACTCCATAGTTTTTTGCGTGTGTGGGGAGGGGGGCGTGAATTTCAGCTTCCCCCGACTGAATATCATCATTCATAACCCAATAAATGATGAAATGGCAAAAAAGTTCGGAAAAGTCGCTTATCTAAAGAATTCCGAGTTTGTTTGGGTTTGAGTCTTTAGTGGATCGTCGGGAAGACGAAGAAAATGCGAATTAATAACGTTTTGCCGATTAAATGGAATTTCTATTTGAGTTTCTTAGGTGTTGAGGACGATTCACGAAGTTTTTTCGTGTGGCATTTTTCGAGACACGTACACTCGGGCTTCTAGAGAACAGTCGGCTTTTCAGTTTTAGGCTTTAAGGGAGGAAACCACTGTGACGAAAAAGGTCGTCTTTTCCGATTTTTTGTCCACTAGATTATTTATTTGATATTTGGAAAAAAAAAGGTATGTTATTAAGCATACATTGAACTGTTTTCCTGAAATTTGTTATTTAAAAAAAAATTACATAACGTTATTGAGGTATGATGGAACGTCTGTATAAAAAATGTGGTCCAACGGCTGGATCGATAACTTGAGGGTTGGTCTGCAAAATAAAAAAGTTTTATAATTTATATAAATGGAGTTCCCGTTGAACGTAGCCGTTTAAAAAAAATTACAAAATGGCGGGTGTTAAAAAATGTAACTTTCATAAAATTTTTATTAATATTCGGGAGCATAAATAATACGAAATTTAAAAAAGGCTTCCTACAACCATTGCTACAGTAATTACAGAAATTTTGGTTTCCTAAAATTGAAGATCGGACGATTATAGTTAGAGCTATGAGACCGGCCAGGTCGAGAAAAACGCGATTGAAATTTTCAGTACACGTAAATCGTTGCGCTACCTGCTCTCACTAAATCGTCTGAAAATACTTTGAGAAAGTGCAAAATACAAAAAAAAATCAAGAATACTTTGAAAAAATGCAAAAAAGTCGATTTTTGTAATCAGTCAGTAGTCGCGCCTCAAAAAAATCTGCAAAAAATCCGGATCACTTCTCGAAAGCACTACATGACCAAGAAGTTGCCAAAGTCAAAAGCCGTTGCCGATAAAACTTGAAGTAGACTCACAAATGCGAAAAAACGGGTGAATTTGAAACTTGGACTGTTCCTCCAAAGACCCAGCGTACATGCGCAGGTTTAAAAGCGTTCTAGCTTTTTTTCAAGCCAGAGTGCCGATTTTGTCATCATGGCGAACAATTCAGGTACTTATACTTTCAGAAAATAATGTTTGGATTTCTTTTCCGGTTGTTCGTCTTCCGCGGCCTCAACACATGAATACAGAGGCCATGTATGTGTGTATACATGCATATTACTGAAGATCCGTCGTTCAACATCGTCGCAGCCGCTTTCGTTTTACTTTCTCGAGCCGAATCGCGAAGCTGCTTCGAACATACGAATATGCCTTCACCGTACGATACGCGAATAATGGTCGTATCGCTACGAGTGACGGTGATCGCGAATGCAAAAATAGAGAAGAATAACAGCACAAGGCGCATCCTCGCAATTTGTGTATTCCGCTAACGTGCGGCGAATCAATGATGGTAAAAACTCGGAGCTTGTCACGGATTATTTATAGTGTATAAAAGTTTGGAAATAAAGCTTGTGTATATAGAAATTCGTCAAGGTCTGGAAGTTTGCATAGTTCCAATGCAACGAAAATTCTCTCATATTTTTATTTTCTCATTTTGATTGTTTTACAAAATATTCTTTCTCGGATTCAAATTCGAGATCTGCGAATGAACTTAAAAAATTGTTGAGGAATTTTCGTGACGAATATTTTGCAAAGATATTTTAAAAAATTGAAAAAATCTTATTCATTGCATTCCAACGATGCAAACTTCAATCTCACAATTCGGTGGAGGCTGACGGTTCATTTTTTGACCGAATCGAGAGTGAAGTCACGCGGATGAACGGGAATTCCGGAGGTTTGCATTTTTCTCATCGTAGCCTCGTAATCGAGTCCCCTCGTCGATGTCAAGTCTCGCAGGAACGCGAGAAACTCCTCGTACGTAATGGCTCGCTTTCGGAACTTCATGAAAGCAAGTCCCGTGTGCGTAGTCGTGACCCTCGACATGTCGAGTATGCGAGACGTGACGAGCCACTTGTCGAGCTGCGAGAGCGGCAGATGGTTGACCCTTTTCGCGTCCGAGATAGGGTCCATTCGACAGTAGGCTGTGACATTTTTCTTCAATTATCAAACTACTTTTTTTTAACGATTTGTAAAATAACGTTTTCTTCCTGTAATAATTATTATAAGAAAATACAGGTCTTCAACATCTTTCAGCCGGCTGGAACGTCAGTGCACCTTCGAACATAGTTTCCATAGGGATAACTTTTGGTTCGTCCTTTTTAATCGGCACTCCATAATCTTGCATATCATTGAAAGGATGCTGTCACAACGTCCGTTCCCGATTTTTGACACAAACGCACTGCGTCCTTGAAAAAATAAAAACAGAAGAACACGAGAAAACGATGGAACGTGACGCGAAAAGTCAAGAGGAACAATCCCCGTTCAAAATCACAATCGACGCTCGTCGCAATTTCATCGTCGAATTGACGGATCAGTCGAAAAGTCTTTTCGAAAATTGCGAAGGGAACGATGGCCTGGACGAATCGACTGCCTCACCAACGACGAATGAGGAACTCGATGGTCACCTCTTCGTGCGCTACACGGCGAAAAAATCCGATGGAACGAGGACACTTCTACTGACTGGCAGTGAAGTTGCTCTCGTACGAGGGTTCGTAAATATTCTCGAAAAAATATCAGCGAAAACGTCAAAAATTCGGACATTCTGAAAATATCCGGATATCTAAAATTTGGGAAATTTAGACCGTGAAATAATTTTTTCGTAAATTCAAACCCGCTTAAAATCTGAATCCTTTTGATAATTCCCAAAATTCTTGAATTTTTGAAAATTATAATATACGGTGGACGATGCTATATATCCGAAACTTTTCTGTTCTTAAATATCTGTATTCTTCAAAACCTCATGTGGCATCAAAAACTCCCGTAATTCGACAATTTCATCTCACAATATCTCTCTTCCGATACATCTCTATTCCAAGAGCCTTTGCGTTGCACTTGTATTCATGGCCAATGTTCTCCCGCCAAATTTCACCCAGGTATCGCGAGAGCTACAGAGTTTTTTCGTGTACGATAGAAATCGTACATGAACCTACAGACATTTTTATCAATGTCTATTTTTCTTGACGTTTTGGGACATTCTCAACACATTTTCGTTAAAATTTTGAAAAAAAATGTCATGGAAGCTAAACATTCTCTATGAGAAAGCAAAAAAAGGTAATATTTTGTGCGGAAAAAATCGATGAATTGCAGAAAGCGTATTCGGGACGACGACGTCCCGGACTTGCTGAATTTCCTGCGAGAAAATCCCGACGTCGTCCACATCCATCTGCCTTGCAATGAAATTCACTGCGACGGCTTCGTCGATATCGTCGACTACATAATGGTAATAAAAAAAAATATTATTGCTTCCGAACTAAACATTTTTACAATTTTTCGAGCAATCCAGCAATGGTGTAACATTTTCGAAAAAAATAAAATTCCAAAACACTCGGGTCATAGTATCCAATGTAATATTTTTAAATGTCCTTAATTAAGAGAAAAGTTCATCCTGATACTTAAAAAGTTATAAAGTTTCTCGACTTTTCGGGATACTCCGAACTTGCATTAAAATCTCGAGAAAGAAATTTGACGTTTTTCTCTCTAAGCTTGTACACGAGAGATTTTCGGCGTTTTCCAGGCTCACGAAGAAATCGTCGAGCTCGACGTGCGAAACAACGAGATAGGAGCGAAGGGTATAAAACACCTGTGCGAATGCGGCGACAAGTTCCGTCTGAAGAGCCTCAGATTGAACGGAAACAAATTTGGCGTTGAAGTGAGCAAAGGATTGCTATAACTCAATAATTTTCAAATTAAAAAAATGTTTAGATTGTTACGGAAATAATTCCAGATTTGGAAAGAAGAAAAAAAATTGAGGTTTTGTGGCGTCCAGAATGAAAAAAGGGTGTAGTTCCGAAAAGCTCATACTGCCTATTAGTTTGGAATTTCGTGTACCCATGTATTTCGACTCGCTGATCACGAATATGATAGTGAAAATCTCCGCAAATTTTATTTTCAAGGTCAAAACTCAAAAACTGACGTTTTAAAAGTATTTCTATTTTGTTTTAATAAATGTTGATATTAGAAAAAATGTTTCCTACAAAAGTTTTAGCCTATAAAAAGATTAATCTTTTATGTTCTATAGAGGTTTCGTCTACAACCACTATGTTTCGAGAAAAATGGGATTATTCTCCAATAAGTACATTTTGCTAAACTTCATTAATTTCGATATTATCTACTTACGCACTTTACCGAACGAACGTTGGAGTTTAGTCTGCAAAGTGGATATTGATTTTTTTTCTTTTTATTTTATTTACCCATTTTCCTCGAAACATATTGGTTTTAGACAAAACCTGTATAAAACATGAAAGATCAATCTTTTTATAAGCTACAACTTTTGTAGGAAATATTTTTCTCTAAGATCACCATCTATTAAAATGAAAAAAAAAAACTTAAAAAAAATCAGCATTTATGAGTTTTGACCTTGAAAATCAAATTTACGAGTATTTTCACTATCATATTCGTGATCAGCGAGTCAAAATACATGGGCACACGAAATTCCAAATTAACCAGCGGTATGGGCTTTTCGGAACTTTATGAGAAAAAAAATTTATATGTATGAATAAAGTTAATGAAAAATATTCTGAAATTTTTTGGATTCGAATTATTTTTTGAACGATTTTTAACCAAATAACTCCAGAGTTCAAGGCTGATCGCCTTGATGCTGTTGAATAATCGACACCTGCGAGAACTGAACGTCGCCGAGGTCGACCAGACGATCTCGAGTCTCGTGTACTTCACTACGGTACTCGGAAACCAACAGCACTCGTGCAACGACACGCTCAAGATACTGAACATCAGTGGTCCCAATCCAGGATGCATGTATTACCTGGACACCGCTCATTTTGCGAGTCTCGTTGGATCCATGCTCAAAGTAAACTCTAAGTAGTCAAAAGTCTCTATTCGAAGGCGTATGGCGGGCATCGCGATGGGACAAAAAACTGTGGGAAAAATTAAGCTTGTGAAAGATTTCAAGGGGTCTTCTCACTTTAGACGCTAAAAAAGGCTATTGTCATGCATTTTTTTATAGGTTACACTTCATAAATACACTTTCGAAATACATTTTTAAAAAGTTCTTTTTTATGTATTTATGTAACCCAAACAAACTTTAAACGCGTTTTCCTCATTTTCGACGGCTTTTTCATAAAATCTACGAAACTACTGAACCGATCCTTATGAAATGTTGACCACATATTCTTTACAACTATAACTATAGTGCCTATCGAGGATTTTTTGAAATTTTGATATTTACTTTTTTGCCAAAAAACGGTGAAAGAAAACTGTTTTTTTCGAAAAATATCCCCCATTTTGTTATTTTTGCATATATACAAAATCGTATGATATGCGCTATAGCCATTAACCGACTGAATCTAAAACCGTTTGATTTTTTTGTTCCGGATGATCCATCTTCGATATTTCATCAACAGACCGACAATTTTTTTAGGACATTTTTTAACTACCATTTTCATTTATAAATAGTGACTTAAGTAAAGATTTTTTAAAAATGTATTTCGAAAGTGTATTTATTAAGTGTAACAATTTTTATATCAATATCTATAATTTAAACCTATACAAAAATAGCCTTTTTTAGCATTTAAAGTGAGAAGTGAAGAGATTTCGCAATTTTTCTCGAAAACGGCCGTACCGAATGACTCGAAATTTTCACAGTCAACGTCCGATTACCCGAGAAAGGTCCCGGATATTCGCGTGTCTTTGACGCAAAAAGATAGCTGAGAAAAATTGCGAAAACTCACGTGTGTACGGATCTTCGATAATGCTGACCAAACGTCTGGACGCGAATATTTAGCGGAGTCTGATCAGGAAATTTCCATGCGACAGAATAACAAAACCCTCTCGGAGCTTTATCTCCGCAAATTTGGATTTTCCTGCCACGACGTCGAGCTGATGCTGAACGAGGGACGATTCAACGCGACCCTTTCGTTTCTCGATCTCAGCGGCAACAATATCGGCGATTTCGGGGCGGAATTTCTGGCCGATTGGTTGGCCAAGAGGCCGGCGCTATCGGGTCTCGCGATGGCTCGCAACATCGTGACGAGTACCGGAGCGAGGTTGGGGCCTGAAAAAAAGCATTCGAAAATGACGAAAAAATGCCCAAGTTACGAATTTAACGCTTGGGAAAATTATTTCAAGCTCTCTCAGCCGTGGATTGCCGTTCTCGAGGATAAAGCACCTGGACGTTTCGTACAATCGCATCGACGACTCCGGAATAAGCGAGATATTGCACACTCTCAAGAAGAGCCCGCCTATAAAAATATTGAAGTTATTCGGCAACGGAATCGGCTGCGACTCCGCGAAGGTAATTTTTCCTTCCGAGCCACGTGTCTGCGCGACGTAAATTCGTAAAAGTCACCTCGAGCTTTCTCACCCATTTCTTCACCGCTGCTCTGATTGAGCGGCTGCATCTCCTAAAGGCCCCAAAAAATGGCCAAATTCCGATTTTTTGTCTGGGAAATGGTTGGTGATAAAAAAAACGCATTTCTTAACGTACATATATTGAGAGCCTTTTTAAAAAATCACCAAAAAATACAGAAAAACAACAAAAATATGGCCGCCGGCTGATGATACTGTTTTCAATGTCGGTGGACATGATATGAGGAGCTGGCCAACAAAACCGGACTTGTTTAAGTTCTGTTTATTTTTGTGCCTAAAAACTGCCATTTCGCTCAAAGAGGGAGTTTTTAACAAATGATGAGGGGTCTAGCGCCGGATTTAATTAAAAATATTTCGGGAGCTAATCAAGGTGTGCTTGAAAAAGACGAAAGATAAAATATTGACGTAGTGTGGACCAGTCCCGTTTTGTTCGCCAGCTCCTCCTCGAGAGCCACTTGATGGATCGTTACGAAATTTACAGGGAATACGATGAGAAGCATTTAAAGGTCGTCGACGATCGCACTTTTTAAAAATCGTTCTCCATTTTTCAATAGTTTTTCAAATGACTTTTTTCAATTTGTGTACACTCTGGGTCAAAAACTTTCTAGCCTATAATTTTGACAATTAGTTTCTTCATATGATTACGCTCTATATAAACCTCAACTTGGGGTCATATTATTGTTTAAAGTATATTTTTCATAACAAAAAAGGTTATAAACACCTCTTAAAAAAATGAATTTTTAAATATTTTGGTCCGAGTTAGACTCATATAGGAGAAAAACATGTTCTTAAAGTAATCTTCAAACCGTATCAATTTCCGATGAAAACTGTGGCCTCCAGAGTGTACACAAACAGCAAAGTATGATGGCGACCTTCATTGGGCGGCAGGTTCTATGTCCCATATTTTTAAAGGAAATCCTTAAAAGAAATAAAAATATTTGTTTGAAAATATGTATAAAATATTCCCAAAGTTTGAAAAAATTCGATTCATTAATTCATTGTGAAAAAAAAATCATGAAAATCATTTTAAAAAACGTACTCCCAAACTGGTTTTTGTATTTTTCGTTGATTTTTTTTGCCTCAATATATGTACCTTTGTGTTGATAAAAAGCGTTTCTTCTTCGCCAACAGTTTCCCAGAAGAAGGATTCGCAATTCTGCCATTTTTCTGGCCCCTAGGTAGCCCCCTAAAAGCTGAGCAGTCATAAATTCTTCAGATAATCAACCGAATGTTACTGTCCGGAGTCTTGATCCAAGAGAATTTGGACGTGAGGCCGTACCGGGTAGGAGACGATTGGTCCTGCGCTCTTTACTTGCCGGACGATTGATTCGCGACATCCCCCCACACGAGTCACAATTCCCATCAACTTGCCATATAAATTTATTGTCTTGAATTTGAACGCTCGAATAAAATTGAAAAGTACCAACGAGGCGTCAAGGACGGAGGTTGGCTTTTCGGGCTCACTCCACGGCAAGTCCGTCATCAATTTGAGTCGCCCCATCGCGCTTCGCGCACTGGAACGCCGTGGAGGGCCCGCGCATCGGAGGAGATCAATGAGAATAGAAGAGGCCTCAGGTCGACACGACGTTCGCAACGCTCGTGCGACTTGCCCGCGGTCGCGTCACTTTATCACAGCTCGTTACGAAATCCGCCGCACTTTTGTACTCGAGAATTTCGTTCTTCAATTCTTGAAGCTTGGCGATTCCGTTTTTGTGCACTTTGGTAGTCTTCCGACGGTATCTCACGGCGGTTATCATTTTGTCGAGGAGGTAATGAAGCCACAGCACGTTCGTGTAAGGCTCGAAACGCTGCCAATCGTTTCTGAAAGAAAAGAAGTAAACGAAGTCAATGAAGAGATTTTCGCGGGATTTGAGAGACGTGAGGCGTAACGCGAGTCGTTCTCACTCCAATTTTTTTCTCATCAGCCTGTATATGTCAAACTGGTATTCGCCCTGGGCGACGAAGAGGTCCTCGTCCATGGAGAGATCGTTGAAGATACTGCAGCCCTCGTATGACATCCGCGACAGAGTGAAATCTATCACCGATGCTCTGACGCCTTTGGTCGTCAGGCTGATCGGCTTGTCGTTGAGACGGAAGTCGATCTGCGACTCGTCCGTTCGCGATATCAACAAATTTCCCCAGTGGAGGTCGCGATGCTCGAACTCGAGGGTCTCTTCGGCAACGGCTAGAGCCGCGGCAGCCTGGATATTAGGGGAGAAGATGCGAACAGGTTAAAGGCGGGAGCCTGAATTGGAAGGTCCGAAAAATCGTTGTTTTTTATTTGCTTAAATCGATAGGTAAACTAGAGATAAAATTAAACTATATTTTAATTTTTGTTTTCTCAAAAATGTTAGTTTCAGTCTGTGAAGGAACATCCCAATTGCCGAAAACTTCAACCGGCCACTCGGAACCTTGGCAATGAGGGAGCAGTGCATGAGACGCGTGGTCTTCTTTATCCGCCCGTATCTCCCTTGAATATTTATATTTTTGAAACCTCAACCACTGAATTTAATAGCCAAAACTCCAACAAAAAAGTTGGAAGAAAGAAAACGTATGTACGTTATTTCGGTTCTTCACAAACGCCATTTGTATTTTATCCCATTTTCGGCCTATTTCTGCCGCCTAGTCCCCTCAAAGACCACCACTGGTGGGTCGGAGTTCGCTTTTCCGAGTTGCCCGACCGTTACCTGCATGAAGAGTGCGTGCGCCTCGCCGGCGTTTTGAAACAAGTAGGCCTCGAGATCCTCGCCACCGTGGCCCAACTCGAGCACTATGTACAATTGATCCTCCTCGAATATCGACGGACAATCGTTCTCCGAGCTCTTCTCATCGTCAAAGATCTTCCAGAGATCGATGAGCTTAGGCGGATATTTGCCAACGACGCATCGCACGTTCTTAACTTCGACGAAATTGCTCGTACTCGAGACACTCTCGAATCTCAGATTGTGGAGCTGCCTGCAACAATGAAAAAGAACGTAAAAATTGGACGTTAAATCGCCCGAGTATTTCGCATATAGAGCTTGGGCGTATTTGTACTTGGCGATCACGATCTCGGAGAGAATTTCGTCAAATTTCTTCTGTCGCTCCCCGTTTATCTTCGTCTCACCCTCAATCGGAATGATCTTTATGACGCTCTTTGTCGATTCTTTCTCGTACAGGAAAACCTCGCCGTAAACACCTTCGCCGATTTTACGACAGTTCTCTAGATATCTGTGGATTAAATTCAACAATTATTATTATATGTGTGTACACTTACTGTATTATTTTATTTTCAAATACTATTAGGTGGTTGCGCATGGGAAGACGCATTTTTGAGCGACAGAAAAGATAGCGGTTCGGTGGCAAATGGACGAACTGGGTAATTCAGTCTTAATCCATCTAGCAATTTTTTGGGCTACTGCATCGACCGGAACAAATGGTAATCGGAGGACGCGATGTCACAAATGTCACCACAAATCACCTATGGCGTTTTGACGGTCCTGTATGGACTTTATGGGTATTATCAACTTTTAATTCGAGGAAATAGTGTACCAAATGCCATCCATTGTCATATGGCGGTTTCATATGCAACCACCCAACAGACACGCAAACGTATATATGTTGAAGCAGCGCTACCTCTGCAAACAAAAAAACAGGTCGAAGTAAGCAATTGGAAACCTTACTCTTCAGGATAGGACTTTTCGAAGGGCGATGCCGTGTCTTGTCCGCACTGCGCGAGAACTACGTCCCTGTACTTTACGCTGCTCACAGGACTTCGAACAATGTCGAGACATTTCTCCGGAGCTGCCGTATAAGAAAAACGATATTACGATAAATCGGTATCCAACTTTTTACCTAGACGACTGATATTTCGGGAAGATAATTCGCGACCCCGTCATAAGCAACGAAACGATAACAAACAAATTGCCAAAATGTGTCCTCCAGCTGCCTCAATAGTAATAAATGTGTAGTAAAAATTCAAAGACAGCGTGTTTAATGGCTCGTAGAAGAAGAAAAAAAATCCCACAAGCGATAAAAATATCTGCCACATGGGAAGACCTTCCCAAAAGAGAAAAATAAACGTTTTTTCCTTACCTAAGAGCGTGCACCTCTGCGCGTTTGTTTCTTGCGTCTCAGCGGGGCTAATGCCGTACGCCTCGAGGAACGAAGTGTCTTTAACTTGGCGAAAGCTCTTAGGGTCGGGCAGGACGCGGATCGAGACGCGACGTATGAATCTTGCGGGACTTCCGATACTGAACAGCCGGCTTGTGTCCGGCTGGCTGGAGCCGGGGATCCATGCCAAACTGTTCCGTACTCCAATGGGTAATTCGTTGCAGTCCTCATTTTTCCGCAAGCAACTTTGTAAGTGTCCTGAAACGACGAGGTCAACTCTGTTATCAACGAGTCTACTTCACTGTCGAGGCTAACGAAAGTTTTATCGAATTTCCTGTGTCGAACGCAACCGGAAGCTCGGTAAAAAATTAAGCCAGCAACACTCCGGATCTTTCCAGGGAACCGGAAGTGACAAGTGTGTGAAAAGCGGAGGGCGGGAAAGTTCGTAAGGGACTTGAACGATTCAGAAAAAGCACCGAAATTTTTATCACGGTGTGTACACGCCTTACCCATTTACCGACTCCATACGATCCTGGTTCGCTGATGCTTTTTACAACTTTCGTTTTTCCATTTTTTTTTGCTCTTTCACTCGCAGTCGCTTAGTTTTGGCAAATTGCAGTCCCGGCAGAATTCTTCGGAACGAGTGACGCGAAAAATATTTCAATTACTCGAAAAAGTGGATTTTGGGGTTACAAGTTCTGAGCACGGAGAATTTTGTTTGGCTGGATGTCTTTTCGGAATTCCTTCTATTGTCTTTGCCCGATCATCGCCTACTCGGGTCTCTTCGTCGATAGTACGATAATAATAATCATAATAATAATAAAATGAATAACAAGAATGAATTATTAATAATAATGAAAAATAATTCTAAAATAAAAAATAATAATCATAGTTATCAAATACAATAATAAAACTTTTTCATCTTTTTTTTTTACGAAATTAATACGCTTAATTTGATTGCATACCTTTTATGCGTATGCAATTAAATTAAGGGGGAAGATCTCTTTATAACGTCAAGAGTTCATGGCCGAAAATGAACTCCACGAGGAAGTTGAGGGGCTACTTTCTGGCCCCGGAATTGCCGATCAATAGATAGGTCATTTAGTCACAAAATGTTTGAGTCTCGAAACTTTAAACGCGTTTTCCGAAAAACCACTTTTTCGTCAACCTCGTACAAGATTACTCAAAAACTATGGGGTCGACCAGTATGAAATTTTGTACATTTTTAGATAACATAATTACCGTCTATGCGAACCTTCTTTGAATTTTTTTTTCGACTACTTTTTCGTAAACAAAAAATTTCATGAAAAATATATTTTTTTAATCAAACACGTAGAATCTTTCAAATTTTGACTTTTATGTGGATTTTTTCGTTTCACACAGAGCGTGTGGGTCGTAGAAATCTGAAACTTCTCGGTTCCGATGTTTCAGATCAATGAACCAGACGCTAGGTTGTACGCCGTGGAACAACTCAAGCGGAAACTGGCTGTGAAGCAAGCGTCGTAGGACCGCCATTGTTAAATGTTTAAAAAATACAGAAAATGAAAAAGTGTCATAATATGAACATAACATTTTAATTATGCAGAAAAAATAGTTCCGACGTTAAAAAATCTCGAACATTTCCTTATTTTTAGCTGCCCAGGGATCTCCCCCCTCGAGAGTGCAGATACCTTAGGGCAAGAAAAAAAATTTGCTGATTTTCTTGATTTTTTTTTTTAAAGGAAAGATTTCTTTACCATTTTTTCAAACTTAGGGTATGTTTTATTACTACTTTCAAAACTGGCCCGACATATAGCTAAAAACTAATCGACTGATTCTGATGAAATACGGTATAAATCTTTCTAACCTTATTATCTAAAACATGACCAAAAATGTTTGTGAAAATTAAAAAAAAGTATTTTTTCATTGCAAAATGTGGCCATTTTTTTCGGAAAATTCAATTTTTTCATTTCAAAGCGGACCATTTCATCGTTTTTCAACATTTCACACTTTTTCTTGGTTCAGATTCTGCGTATGAGTGTTAATGACAGAAACATCGTCGTTGGTTTTTTTTTTTCAAATCAATCTCGCCAACGCTACGCGTCACGTACCTCCGCCATTTTTGAAGACGAATAAAAAAAAATACCATGTAACAGCCAAAAGTAGTAATAAAACATACCGTACGTTTAAAAAATGGTGGACAAAACGTTCCTTTAAAAAAAAATAATGAAATTCAGCAATACTTTTTTCGCTCAAGGGTATCGCTCCCCCCTTGACGAGCTTTAAAAAAATCGGAAATATTCGAAAATAGTCGAAAAATATTCATTTCCCATTGCGCTCCAACTCCGCAACCTTCAATTTCACAAAAACGCACAATCGCACGGAGGAAAAAAGAATTATGAAAGAATCACCCTGTTGCTGCATTCCCAGGAGACTCTGCACGCTCTCCCGCCACTTTCTGCCCTTGCCCGCGGCCAAGGATTCGAGATCGCCCTGGCTGTGAACCTGGCTAAGAATGGACAGTGACCGAGCCCAGGATTTGCCAGGTTTGAGAAAAACGACCTTGTCCTCTCGGGTGGTCTCGTTGTGGCGGTTAATTTCGTCGGACGTGGTGGCGCAGTTTTCCTCGTCCAGCCGTTGGGTATCCGCCATTTCTCCGGATACTTGCGTATTCTCAGTGTTCCGTTCGTCCGTCGTTTGTTCCGAGATCACTTCCGGTTTTTCCTTCGCCTCGTCCGTGTCCGGCTGGGCGACGAGCTCCTCGGTGTGCCGGCTCGAAACTTTTTCGTTGCTTTCGGTAATGGCGGTCAATTTTAGGTCCCAGTTGCGATACCTGTCGCGTCTCCTGGTGACGCGGAAGGGATCGTTCAATCGAGTCAACAGCACGACCGGTTGCCCTGGCGCTTTTTCCTCGCGTGATCTTTCGTTCTCGTGGACTTCCGTCGGCTTTTCGAACGTCGCCTTGTCCTCGTCAATCGGCGACGCCGAGTCTCCCGCAGGCTTTGCCGATCTTGCCGATCTCGTAGTCGGCAATTCCCAGTCGACAAATTCTTTTTCAGTCTCGTTGCCATTCTCATCCGGAGGTATTGCCGTTGATGATTCCTCGAGTCCAGTGACGTTTTCGCTACTGTCGTCCACCCTGAGGCTCTCCATCACGGACTCCGCGGCCTCAAAGTCGTCGAAACTTTCGTCCTTCGTGTTCTTTAAGGACGATTCCTCGTGCAGAATCGACGAGGACGATTCCTCGTTCGTAATCCTCGAGGAAGGTTCCCCGTCGATAATCCTCGAGGAAGGTTCCCCGTCGATGACCCTCGAGGAAGATTCCCCGTTGATGATCCTCGAGGAAGATTCCCCGTAGATATTCCTCGAGGAAGGTTCCCCGTCGATGCTCCTCGAGGAAGACTCCTCGTTGACGATGATGATTTCCGGTACGGATCGCAGATCCTCGTCGCGTCTTCCGGAGTCGACTTGGCCGACTTTTCCAAAGGTCAGACGAGCCAGCAAAACGACAGGTTGAAGATCGTTGGTTTTTGTTTTTAGCCTCGATTGCGGCCGTTCGGGTGTCTCGGCCCTTGCGAATTCGTCGGGTCGGCCGTTCGAGTCATTTTCCCCGGAGGTCGAGGGCTCGTATTGAGCCATCTCGGCGATGCCTCCACCGACCTCGAGGCTTCCCGAGGTGGTGCTCCACTCGTCGCTGCTGTGAGATTGACGGCCGCTGAAGTATCGCCCCCTGGGGGGATCCTGTGTCTGGGATCTCATGAAAGGATCACCGGTGGTGTTTCGTGCATTGTCGTCGTCGTCGACGTAAGTGAGATCAAGAGATTCGGAGGACTCCCGCGGGGGTCCTGGGGACTTCTGGGGCCCGGGGGAACTCCTGGGCTCCTCGACGTTTCGGGATGCTCCGTTAAAATCCTCCGTGTCGTCGAACAGCAGCTCCGAAGCTTCCGGATCCGGTGTAACGCCTAAAATTCTCACGGAACGCTTCCTCCCCTTCTCTTTTTTCCCCGTGGACGACGAGGCCACGGTGGAAACTTCACCAGCGCTAGATTTCAAGTTGCCAACCTCGCGATTTTCGTTTTTCGAGTCATCCTCGCGATCAGCCTCGTTCGTGATCGGTGAGAGACGCAGCGCGGTTCTGTCCCTCGTGTATCGGCGGGCCACGATGGGCGTGCTGCTCGAAAAGTCGCTCGCTGGCTTGGCGACGCTCAGCCTGGACAATGCGACCACGGGATTCTTTCTTTGGACTTGGTTGGCGGCCAGCCGGGAACCGCCGAATGATTGGTCGAGCTTGGACTCGACCAGCGAGTCCCCGAGGCTTCCTACGGATACGCGCTCGAGGTTGACGCTGCATCTCTTGACAAGCGGAGAATCCGCGCGGCCTTTGCGCTTCCTGGGGGCCCGGGCGACTTTTCTCTCCGGAGCTTTCTTCTCCGAACTCTTGCGGGCCGGCTTCTTCGCCAGGTCATTCGCCGCCTCGAGATTCGGCTCGGCATTCTCGTCCTTGGACTTCCTCGCACCCCGTCCTCGGCCGCGGGTTCCTCCTTGCTTGGCCGTCTTCTTCGTCGTCGTCGTCGTCGTCGTCGTTGGCTCCGGGTCGAGCCTTCGTCGCTTGTTGCCCGGTTTCTTCGCCGGTTGTTCGACCACCTCGAGGCTCACGAAAGGATCGAAGTCCAAGAGCGCGGCTTCCTTCCTATCCTCGTTCAACGAAGGCTCGCTGCTGTCCGAGTACGACGAGTCCGAGGAACGACCCGGCGGAATCGGTTGAGCTCTGCGCAGTCGCCGGCGAAAGAAATTTATGCGATTAGTCGTGGAATATCAAGGGGTTATGGCACCTAGTGAATTTTATACGAAAATACGAAAAACGACAGCTTCTCCAAAGAAAACATTTGTCTCTTGAAAAACAGCATGCTGAAGTCATTGTTATTAACAAATGGTTCAGCCGATTAAAAAATTCCACTAAAGTAGGTGTAACTTCGACAATTTTTAGAATTTCAGGGTTCGGTTGGTCTTAAAATATTCTTGAAAGTTCAGATTATACCAATATGCAAAAAAAAACGATTTTTCGACGTTTCCAGGGAAGCATACCCCCTTAATTTATCTTCTACTATCCTTTATCCCTTTCCCCCTTTACTCACTTCACTATATATATTTTCGCTTCCTGAAATATTACCCCTCTTCCTTTTTTACCCGTAATTAGGTGCTCCGTTGTTTCTCTTTCTCATTTACGTATTCTACAAGTGCATTCCACTTCCCCCTTTTTTTCATCCCTCTCTATATTTCCACACCTTATCCCCATTCATGTTTCCTTATCCTTTCCTTTAATATCATTCGCCGCCCGATAATCCCACGGTACTTTGTTGTTTTCTATTATTATTTTAATCTGTTCTTTTCTCTCCACGATCTGTCTGTTCAAGTTTTTCAGTCTCTTGTCCATCAAATTTTCTATTATTTTTATTCCTTTCCCCCCTTTTATCATATCTATTATTTCCTCAACTTCTAATTTCCTTGATACTTTTATAAAATCTTTTCCATATTTCGAAGGCTTCCTGTTCGAGATTCCTCTTATTTCCTTTCTCAAATAAATATATACTTAAAAATATTGCTTCTTCTTAAATGAATTGGGGAAAATGACAGTCGATTTCGCGCCCACAAGGTGTTATTACACCTTAATGTATCGAGGTCAGCGAGCACTTGGAAAAACGTACCTACTTTGTGACTCTCTGGCTATACGATCGAAGGTCGTGTCGAAAGGATCGTAGTCCAAGTCGTCATCCAGGAATATCCTCGGATCCGTGGTCCGGGTTGCCTCTGTTTCCCCTTGTGGTCGCACGTCCTCTCGAACGATCGTGCTCGTTACGCTGCTCGGCTGCCACTTGATGCGGCCACCCCTTCTCTTCCGCTCGTACGTCCTTACCGGTTTCCGGAACATTCTTCGAGTCTGCTGAACCAAACGCAAATTGCATTTTCTATCTTCGGACGCATGATTTTTGTGTATTTCTATCTACTAGAAGTAGTATTTATTCCGAGTATGCCCTTCGAGGGTGTTTACACAAGTACCCTTCCTTCCCTTTTACAATAGTTGTATGTCTATCTATTTGTTAATAACAAACGATTGGATTTTATTTTTGTCAAATGTCGGACTTTTTCTTCTACAGCTTGCCATACAGTAATTTTCAAAATGTAAAACAAAAGTATCTCGTCCGATAAACGTTTTATTATCGTACTAAAAGAACATTTCATTATTTTTCATTTCCAACGACCCTAGTTGCCTCTGTTTCGATGCCAATAAATTCTTCGTTTAAATAATTATAATACTTCAAATAACTTTATTTAAATTGAATTAATTATGAAAGCTAATTTAACTAAACTATTTAAATTTCAATTTCAATAAATTAACAAATTTATAAATAAAATTCAAAAAAATTAAATAAATTATTCAATAATTGAAAATTAAATTTGAAGCTATTTGAATAACTTTGTTTAAATATTATCCTGATAACTTCAATGTTCATAAATATTTGTCAATTGAAAAAAAAAAAACAATTTTGAAAACATACGGATCATGTGTATAATCCCAAGCTCTCCACTGCGGTACTCCCATCAAATGGAATATTGACAATGGTTAAAAAACAAAGGTGACCTTGAAATCACCTTGAGCAGGCCTAGTAAATAGGACGACGAATAAAGATTTCTATATCTCAACACAAACAGGACACCTTGTATAGCGTAATATAATGTCTTTGGATATATTAAATAATTTCATATAAAGTATATTGAAATATGATATTATCCATCCTAATCTCATTAAATATATTGTTTATTTCCGTGTAATGTAACTGTGTTATATTTTATTATACTTCAATATATAAGATAAATCATATGACATAAATTGTGATATACATTCATATTATAAAATATAATATTATAATGTAAATTCACACAAAAAAACAATACTCAGTTACTTTAGAAAGAAAGAATAATAAATGTCGTCACTTCTGTCTCCAGACACAAAATATTTGTAATTGCAAGAAAATTCAAAAGAAAAACGCATCTGACCGGGTCCGGAGGCGTAAACGAAAATGCTATGGGTGCGAGAGAGACGCCTAGGAGGGGCGCGCGCCCGAGCGAGCGAGACAGCCACACGTAAATACGTATATTTTTGCGTTTATCGTTCTCACCTTCCCGTTCAATTCACGGATTACTCGCTATCACATACATTTATTTCCGCTGTAATTTAATCTCTCAACCATTCGGCGACCCTACGAAGCGCTCGCGAGACCGGGAATGCGCGAAAAAAAATTGCCGCGCACCGCATGTCCGAAATGCGCGTCTCTTTTCCTATGCACGAAATTACCAAACATTTTCGCTTACCTGCGTGTCTTCCGGGTCGCGCCGATAGCGCGAGTCAATCGCGTGAGAAAAGTGAAGATTTTTTTCTCGCGCGTTATGCCGTAAACATCGATGTCTCGGGTTGCGGTGAAGAAACACAACAAAAACAGCGTTCCACCATTTTGCCTCAATACGCAGCTTGGCACGAGACTCGCGGATGATTCGAAACGGGCCGAGGTATCGCTCGAGTCGCGACCAATGGAGTTCGGGAACGCTGCGCATGCGCATACGACCATACGTATCACATATAAGCATACATTCACACGCACACGCACGCAGTACCCGCGTACATGAGAAAAGATGTGGAAATCGCGCTCAGAATTCGATAACTTTTCGCCGAACAACCGAAACAGCGTCAAGGTCTCGCGATATTTTATAATCCGTGCAGGTTATCGCCGTCCGAGCCCGATCGCGCGCGCGCGCGCGCTCTTTTGAGGTTAGCGAACGGATAAGGACGGGGATTGCTAGGAAACGAGTGGGGGACGAACGTGTAGTTCCACGTAAAAAAACAAAGGCATAAACATCGATGCGCGGGTTCAGTTGATCGCTCCGTATATCCCCACACATACACGCAGCCAGCTAGGATCGATCGAGGAGCATCGCGAATTATGTCCGACGAGAAGAAAACTAAGGACGATCCGGTGGATCCCGAACTCAACGAGCTGCTGGACAGTGAGTACGGAAAATTCTCGGACGCGCCTTCGGATCTGAGTCTCGCGTCATCGTCATCGAGAACAATCCTCACCTGTCATACGTCGTTCATTGTGAAAAGTTTTTCGCAATTCGTGACGAAGACGTTCGAATTGTGCGATTGTCGAAAACGCAAAAACGCCCGTTTTCTTACGTAACTTGTGTCCATTCGAGAGGTCAAAGTTCTCGTATTAGCATCTGATTTTCATTATCTCTACCCCCTCCCTGTGGCGTTCCGACCAAAACCAGCACTTGACGATCTTGAAGACTCGCTTCATTCCAGGTGCATTGGCGGACTTTGACAAGCCGCTGAAGACCGCTGCCAAGGACAAGGGCGAAGCGCGTCGCTCGCCGGTGGCGCACAGCAGCAGTGACGAGTTGGGGTTGATAGGGGACGAGGATGACGACTGGTTCCAGGCCTATACTTCGCTGATGACGGACCAATTGTTAAAGTTCATGGACGACGGTAAGGGGAAGTTTCTCACTTTTGATGGGTACTGTTGACGAGAGCATGCGTCGAAAGTTAGGTCGACCCCTCACAGGCGAGCAGCGGCCGTGTGGTAACTCGACGCTGGTGACGAGCATCTTGGCGCCAAAATATAGGCTGCTTCGTAAAACGGCACCCCGGTGAATGTGGCAAAAACGCTTGGTTTGGCGGCTCGTGCAAAGCAGAGCGAAAACTAGCATTCTCCGGAAGCTGCTTGCGATATTCGTTCACCATTCAAATAATTGATCGATGTCATTCTTGTATCTTTCAATGGGTCAGAAAGCTTTTTTTTTTACTAATAGGAGGACCATCGGGCGCAGGCCCTATGATGGAGAAAATGACAGAGAAGTTGGCGAGTGCTATGAAAACTGACTTGCCAATGCTCGACATCGAAAACCCAGACTTTGAAGGGACCCTTCTCGAGACGATAAACCACTTTGAAGCAGCGATGAAGAATTTTAAGGTAAACGTGCGAGAGTGAAGTTTTCAAACATTTTCTGAAATGCTTGCTACAAGCTCTGCAATATGAAATTTGCAACTAAAGATTTCGCATTATCATGGAAATGCGAAAATAACAATCTGAAAAAGAACATCGGTTGCATTCCAACGATGCAAACTTCAGCACCGACGTAATTATTCGGCTCAGGCTGCCGAACCACGAGAACAAAATAGCCACAGCCACATATTTTGGTAACTCACCAGTTTCCTCAGGTCAGACCCATAGCTTGCCGAGCCACCACAGCTATCCTGTGAAATATTGAAGTTGACCTTCACATGACCTTGGGCGCACTCAACGCCGAAAGAGCACCCCCGTACAAGATAACAAGGATGAGTACATTTGTGTTTGATTTTCTTTTCAACAGAACGGGCCTACCACGGAAAATCTGACCGCCATGTTTTTCGATACATTTGGCGAAGATTTCTCCGATCCCGAAGAGACCGGCAACATATTTATGCGGGGAATGATGCAAACGGTATTGTCGAAACACGTGATGCAACCGCTGAAGGAACTCGTCGACAAGTATCCCGCCTATTTGGAGGAAAATCAAGCTAAGCTGCCCTCTTCCGACCTCGAGAGGTATCGAAAACAGCAGAACATCTTGGAAAAGGTGCGAGTCTGATTGTAGCGAACCGATCATTTTGCGGGTCTCTTTGGTTCCATGCTCAAAGCCAACTCGATCATCGTAATATTGAGCGAAAAAGAAAATAGCCGATATGTATACCGGGACACGATTGTAGCTAAAAGTTTCCATTCGAATGCAAATCCGTACGAAGACAATGAAGCCTGTGGGAGATTCCGAGCACGCGCTAACTTTTCGCCGATGGCCAAAACCGCGAAGAATTTTCGCAATTTTTCTCTCAAAAAAAGGTGAATGAATGGAATTTTTCACAGTCGACGTCCGATTTTTAATTCCAGAGCCGTTGCTATCGGCGCAAAAATAGCGGAGAAAAATTGCGAAAACTCAAGTGTGTACGGATCGTCGATAATCGTGACGAAACGCGCGTCTTTGCCGACAGATTTGCGAGGAACAGGAGAAGGGAGACGACACGGACAGCGAAGACGTCAAGAAGCAGTGCTTCAACACTGTACTGGGTCTCTTGGGGGAGATGGAGAAATGCGGTCGGCCGCCCGTGGAGCTCGCCGGCGACCAAAGCAAAAACCCACTCTTCAAGATCTAAACTCGAGATCCGGATCGTAGAACTTACCCCGAGGGGATGATTAGAGAATCCGACTGAGACGCGCCCTCTCCGCAGCCCCCCTCGAGCCAGCTCGTCGTCGAGTAGCTCAACAAGAATCGTCGCGCGGGCCAAGATCGCGAATACGATCGATAAGCCCTGAAGAGAGCGCGCGTATAAATTACGTGTATTAATAAAATTCGTAAATTCGACGGATTGGCGGATGAAAGAGTTGTACTCGAATGATCGGGTGCACGGGCTTTTTATTTTTCGAGCGGCACTTGGTGAACGTAACGAGAAAAAATATCTATTTTAAATCATGCCAATCAAGGTCAAAACAATTTTTTAATGCCGATTAAGGTCAAAGTAGGAGGAAAAATACGATTAAGGTCGAAGAAAAATGAAAGGAGGGTCGAGGTCGGAAAAATGACCCTCGAGGTTAACGAAAAATAAGTTCAGGCGATCGAGGTCGAAAAAAAAGAAAGATACGCTTAAGGTCGATAGGAAGAAACGAAAGGACGATCGAGGTCGGATAAAAAGATAAATACGCCCGAGGTCGAAGAAAAAATTAATCAGGATGATCGAGGTCAAAAAAAACGACCCAGGGTCGAAATAATTCGACGCTTTTTTCTCTCGACCAACGACTTTATTTTTGCTCCCGATTAAGGTCGAGAAAAAACAAAAGGAAGATCTAGGTTGGAAAAAATGCCCTCGAGGTTAAAGAAAATCGAGTTCAGACGATCGAGGTCAAAAGTAAAAATACGCTTAAGGTCGATAAAAAAAAGAAAGGATGATCGAGGTAGGGAAAAAAGATAAATGCGCTCGAGGTCGGACGAAAAATTAATCAGGACGATCAAGGTCAAAAAAGGATGATCGAGGTTAAAAGAAGAACGATCAAGGTCCAAAATAATTCGACACTTTTTTCTCAACCAGCGACGACTTTTGTTTTGCTCCCGATTAAGGTCAAGAAAAGATAAAAGGAAGTTCGAGGTCGGAAAAATTACCCTCGATGTTAAAGAAAAATGAATTCAAACCTTTGAGGCCGAAGAAAAAATAAATCGGAGGACGATCAAGGTCGAAAAAATAATGATTGAGGTTAAAAAAGGACGATCAAGGTCGAGAAAGCGTGATCGAGGTTAAAAAAAAAGATTATCGAGATTTAAAAAAGGAAGATCAAGATCCGAAATAATTCGACACTTTTTTCTCTCGACCAGCGACTTTTTTTCGCTCCTTACATTTTTTACAGACACATTCTATATACGACTTTCCTCGCCCGTTATTTTATTTTTTAAATTATTTTCGATCAGGTCCCCCCCGTAGAGCACGGCGTCGAAAAATGTCCGCGTATACGCTAACGATTAATAAATCTATGGTTGAAGGTACTGTTGTTCAGGAACGACCTCCGTCGTGAGGGAGTCTCAAGAGTTCTCTGGTATTGCGAGCACAGGCGTCCAGGGGTAGCTGGTCAAACTGGAATTGCGCTCCGACGAGGCGGAAACTACTACGGCAATTTCTGATCGTGAGGCACGGCGCTATCGGAATTCGATAATCGTCGATCAAACACGCGTCTCATCATCGTGGACTTTAAACGCGTGCGCGCTGTGCTCTACCGTAGTTTCCATTTTTCCTCGGGCGTTTTTCAGTTCTACGAGGCGGTTCGGGACGTTTTATGAGGACGGAGAGAGTGCGTCGACTCCGGGCAATACTTTGCCCTCCAACAGTTCCAAGCTCGCGCCACCGCCGGTGCTCACGTGGCTCACTTTGTCCTCGGTCTTCCATTTTGCGGCGCAGGTCGCCGTGTCGCCACCGCCGATAATCGTGATCGCGCCACGGCTTGTCGCCTCGACGACACCGTCCATCAGACTCTTCGTTCCCTTGCTGAAGTTCTCGTACTCGAAGACACCCGCGGGTCCGTTCCACACGATCACCTTGGCACGCTTTAACGGTTCTGCGGGAGAAGAACAATATTTGTGAGCCCACGAGAGGCAGAGAGAAATATCATTATTTTTTGGAAAAGTTCCAAATATATTAAAAATTGGGAGATCGTACGATGTACGTGGAAGTTTTTTCCATTGGTTTCTGACATTTCGATCGAAGTAATGAGAAGGGTATTTTCATGCATTCTTGTTAAGAGGTATATATTATAGATATTGATTTAAAAGTTGGACACTTTCGAAATACATAAATAAAATGTTTTCCATGTATTTATGTAACCCAAAGAAACTTTGAAGGCGTCTTTCTCGAAACAACGGTTTTCGACGGCTTGTTGATAAAATCTTCGAAACTACTGAACCGAACCTTGTGAAATTTCAACCACACATTCTTTACAACTATAGCTATAGCGCATATCAAGATTTCCTTTCAAATTTTGATATTTTTTGCCAAAAACGGTGAAAGAACACTTTTTTTAAATGCCCGCCATTATGTCATTTTTGCATATATAAAAAATCGTATGATATGCGCTATAGCCATTAACATATTGAGTCTAAAACCGTTCGATTTTTTGTTTCGGCTAATCCATCTCCGAGATTTCATCAACAGCGCAGACCTACATTTTTTTTAATAAAAAAAAATCTGGTCCGAAGGTTTACTTGAAACTCGGTGTTAAAGCTTTTCAACACAATTAATAAAACACGTATTTTAGCGTCTTTCAAAATACAACCCCTAAACGAACGAGGGTGGCAAAGTTTGTATGGTAAAAGAAATATCTGTTCGGATTCCTTTGAAACTTAGTATTAATGCTCTTCAACGCAATTCTGCGTGTTGCTTAATGAAACATTTCAGGAGCACGTTTCATTAGGGAGCATTCAACACGAGTGTACGCGAGCGAAGCCGCGGCCGGAAAGCTAGTTTTCAATAACTAACGAGCACTTCCAATTTCAATCCAAAATAACCGAAATATCAACTTCTACCACTCTTCAAATTGTGTTTATTTTGACTTGATAACCCAAAATTCACCGTCTAATTGGTGCGCCAAGAAGTCAAGACACTAAACACGAGTTCTCTTTTAACTATTTATTTCCTCCTAACTCACCAGCGAATAATTCCCTGGATTTGGGGCCTACATCGAGTCCCATCCATCCATCGGGAATACCGGAAGCAACGTCGGCCACGCCGACCGCGGCGTTTTCCGCAAATTTGTCGGCCGTCACGAAGTCAACCGGAAGATGTATCTGCACGTTGTTCTTGGTGGCCTTTGCCAGCAGATCGTTCACGATCTTGGCGCCCTCCTCGTCGAACAAAGAGTTCCCGATCTAATACCCGGGACGAGAGAACCAAATCCATCAATCTCCGCCTCAAAAGTGCAGGGGGGGGGGGGGGATATTTCAAAGGTTCTTAGAACGAAGAACATCAGGGTACCTTCATGTCCTTGGTGACTTTGAGGAAGGTATAGGCCATTCCACCGCCTATAATCATCTCGTTAACTTTGTCCAGAAGGTTGTTGATCAGCTGAATCTTGTCGGCGACTTTGGCACCACCGAGAATCGCGAGGAACGGCTTTTCAGGATTGTCCAGCGCTTTCGCGAAGTACTGCAGCTCTTTTTTCAACAGAAAACCACTCGCGCGGATCTCGAAACCGTCGCCCATCATGGAACTGTGAGCACGATGGGCCGTACCGAACGCATCGTTGACGTAGACGTCGCCGAGCTTCCTCAGCGACGCCCGGAACTCCGTTATCTTGTCCTTGTCGGCTTTTATCTGATGGAGAGTGAAGAAATGGCGGTCGGGCGATTTTCGATTAATTTATTCGATGGTTCGTTAGCGGTATGGGATGGAAATTTGTTTCTGTTATTGTTAATAGCAATGATTATTATTGTTCACTTGATAATAATTGGCACCGATTATAATGTATTATATATTATTATTATTTATGCTTTATTATCATTAAGAAGTTTTGGGACAATTGACGACACATTAGTATTTTATTCAAATTTATACAGTAAGTTCATATACCGAATGCACCCTCCAAATTTTAGGGGTCTTCTCACTTTAGACGCTAAAAAAGGCTATTTTCATGAACTTTTTTGATAGGTTTATATTATAGATATTGATATAAAAGTTGTTACACTTAATAAATACTTTTTTTTTGAATGTATTTATTTAAGTCACTATTTATAGACGAAAATGGTAGTTCGTCTATAAATATATATAGACGAAAATGGTAGTTCGATAGTGATAGATTAAAAAAATTCCTAAGACTTGTAGGTCTGCGCTGTTGATGAAATCTCGGAGATGGATCATCCGAAACAAAAAAAATCGAACGGTTTTAGACTCTTTTAGATATATGCTAAAATAACAAAATGGCGAACATTTTTCGAAAAAAAACATGTTTTTTTTTTTCATCATTTTGAGCACAAAAAGAATAGTAAAGATCAACATTTTTTTAAATCCTTGATATGCACTATAGCTATAGTTGTAAAGAATATATGGTTGAAGTTTCATAACGATCGGTTCAGTAGTTTCGAAGATTTTATCAACAAGCCGTCGAAAAACGTTGTTTCGAGAAAAACGCATTTAAAGTTTGTCTGGGTTACGTAAATACATAAACAAGTTTTTTTTGTGTATGTCGAAAGTGTATTTATTAAGTGTAACAACTTTTGTGTCAATATCTATGATATAAATCTATCAAAAAAATTCATGAAAATCGCCTTTTTTCAGCGTCTAAAGTGACCCCTTAAATCGATCATCCACACCGTTTCTATGAAATTTCACAATTAAAGAAACACTTTTTAACATACGGAGATACCTAGGCTCATCGCTGAATGGCAGATTTACGCACGAAATAGTGTGAAACATTTTTTTAATTTTATGAAAAACTGTCAGATCAGTACAATATGACACTGGTGACGAAATTATCATGAGGTACTGAGTGAAAAACTGTAAAATCACTCAGTACATTATGACAATTTCGTCTTCCGTCAAATTATGACAATTAGTAAAAATAAAAGCCCGAAAGATTTCAGAACGCAGAATTGAAAAGTTTGGGTACCCCTGGTGTAGACAATGATTTTAAAGTTAGAGGGTGTGTTCGGTATATGACAAAGAATTTACTGTATAAATTTCAGTATAAAATCAGTATTTATTGTATTTACTGAATAAAATCCGTATTAATAAATTAAAGATTATGGGTAAGTTAAGATTACGACTTAAAGGGTATATCCGGGAAATAAATACTACTACTACTCGTGTGATTTTTTGCTCATAAATGAAAGTTTCCGTTTAAATCTGCCCTTTTTTTTCCTAGAAAAAGTTTTTTGTTCTGAGTAGACTTTGACGGCTCAAAATTAAATGGAAAAAATACAACAAAAAAATTGTACACTCGAAACTATATATAATAAAATGTTCCAATTCAAGTTTTTACAGCTTCATTGTAATACTTTTTTTTAAATTGTAATCTTTTTTCAAGAGCTGGCACGGCTCCAAGTCGTTTTTTAAATCGAAATACCAATTTTTTTTCACACTGGGCATTTTGCCAATTTTCAAAATTTCGATCAAACTATCCGGTCATACCAAATTTTTATTATTATACTTGAAGTGTTTGGAACAAAAGTTAATTGTCTGTACTTGCACGTATAAAATCATTGTACCTGAAAAAAAAAATGTTTCCTAATTGAGCAAAGGTCAACCTTGAAAGCACCTTGATGACGTTAATAAATAGCGAAGAATGATTCAGCTATTTTTCGTTTTACGTCTCCGTTCTCAATGTATTTCAATCTTTCGATAAAAATGGGGCTCAATGAGTCTGAGATCACCTTGGCTCCGTCGGGGCCGACACCCTTGCCTTCTTCCTCGACGTGGAACCTCAAATTTTCCAGTAGAATGATGGTGCCTGGCGCCGGATCTGCGCAGGCCGCCTCGACCGCCGGACCAACGCAGTCGTCCAAGAACTGAATGTCCTTGCCCAGCAGGGTCTTGAGCTCGTCCGCCACGGGCCTCATAGTGTATTTCAAATTCTTGGTGCCGTCCGGCCGTCCCAGATGGGACATGAGGACGATGGACTTGGCCTTCTTTTCGAGGGCGTACTTGACCGTGTCAAGGGCCGCGACGATTCTCTGATTGTTCGAGATCTTACCATCCTTCAGCGGCACATTGAAATCGACGCTGCACACAAAACCGTCTTTTCAATCAAAAAGTCCGTTTGACAAATAATCCGAACGGAGGTAATGGAATCCAAAAAATAAGGAAAAATATAAAAGCATGCAAAGAAAGTCGTTGTTTGAGTAAAGATATTTCCTTTTTTTTAAATTCGATTGAACATTTTTAAATATTGAAAGCAAAAGATATGTGGAGAAAAACTGGAAAAACGTAAACAGATTCGTCTGTACAGTGGAAATCTTGTTTTTCTATTGCAAAGTAGCTGGGTTGCACATTTACAACAAAAAAAAGGAATAATCAGAAGAGAAATATTAGAACCTGAACAGACCGCAAAAAAAGTTGGTCGAGTGAAGACCTTTTTTCGGCAAAAAAATTCGTTCGAAAATTGGAGAAAAAAGCAAGGGAAATGTTGAAAATAACGAAAAACGCTAACAAAATTTTCGCTTGGCCCAAAATTTTGTTCGTAAAATAAGAAGAAAAAAACAACCTAAAAAAATTACGTTTAATTTTAAGAAGGCAAAAAAACCCTAAAAATACCCTCGGTGTTTCAACAAAACCATGGATTATCGTAAAATAGTTCGATGCAAAATGAAAAGATGAGAAAAAGCACGGAAACTCACCGTACGAGGACCCGCTTGCCGGCTAAGTCGACTTTGTCGATGCTCAGCTTGTTCAGCGCCATTTTATCACGGAAATACGACTGCTTGTTTGCACTTTGTTTGGAATATCTCGCGTTCGAAGGTCGCTTGGAAAAATCGTGAAACTTATGAGCGTGCAACGATCTTGTATTTGCGGCTGTCGCTCGCGAGGATCGTACGACTTGTAGGAGCAACGAGGTGACAATGTCAAACGAAGGGCGTCGGAGGTGGCGGCATCCCGACGCGAGACAGAAAATAGCGCGCATTTTCGAACTAGTGATAATGTTCCGTCACTCTCCCGCACACACAACAAAGACGCACATATTCGCGGATAAAAGGTAATACATTATATTTTTTTGTAAATCCACGTGCGCAAGTGGAAACAATATTCCTTACGTGACGTGACCAAAATTATACATTATATAGATATATTTAATCATCTGATATCAAGATATACCTTTTATCCGCGAATATGTACGTCTGTGTTGTGCGCGCGAGGGTGAAGGCGCATTGCCATGTCAGGCAAAAAATGGTTGCATTTGATGGCCCCCGTTACACCGTAACTTTTGTGGTGAACATTTTTTGTGTCGTCGATAATTACCGAGTTATTTCGGGCGGCAGAGATAAGAGGGACACACTCTCTCTCTCTCTCTCTCTCTCTCTCTCTCTGTGCGTGTGTGTGTGTGTGTGTGTGTATGTGCAGGCTGTCCCTCTTATTACTGCCGGCCGAAATTACTCGGTAATTATCAACGTCACCAAAAAATGATCCTCACAAAAATGGCACGGTGTGAAGGGGGCCGTCAAATGCAATCATTTTCTTTATTTCGGTGGAGGCACTGACACACAGTGAAGGTCACCTACACGTTTTTTAAATGGAATGGTACATTTTTTTGAACCCTCTTGTGGAGCACATCAAGCCGCATAAAAACATATGGGGGTCAAAGCCGTTCCAGGTCATTCAAGGTCACCGATGAAAATTAAGTACAAATCGAAATGTATTTAGATTTGTATTTAAAGGCGAAAATGGTAGTTGGTCTGCGCTGATGACAAAATCTCAGAGATGCATGATCCGAAACAAAAAAATTTAACGGAGTCATAGCGCGTATCGTACGAATTTTGATATATGTAAAACTGGCGGACATGTTCCGAAAAAACGTTTTTGTATTTTTCATCGTGATTGGCAAAAATATCCTTGTTATGCGCTATAGTCATAGTTGTAAAGAATATGGCGAAAAGTATCCCGCGGGCAAGGAGACTAGAGTAAAGGAGTCCAAACCACGGTCTTACATACAGGTCTTGAAACTCTGGTGGTGGGGGTATGTCCTCGGATTGAAGCAGCCCCCTGTCGCTGGCCTACTATTCCTATACCATAAACGAAAACGCGTTTTGTCCCGGCTTTTTAGTTCTTCAAATCGCCACTAGCTAGCGTTGGCTGTTATGTGACAGTCTTGGGCTCTAAATACTCCGATCAGCTGAAGGATTCGATACTTTCGTTTCGTGCTGTTATCGTTATTGCGATAACAACACGAACGGTTACAACGATAACAGAATCCATGATAAACGCAAATAATGGTTTTCCTAAAGTTATTCACACTACACTTTTATTCATGTAAAATATTCGAAACACCGTTGCAACTTACATATATGTGCATGCCTGTTACACGACTACTAGCACCACAGTGCGGCAAGAACATTTTGCAAACAGCATTTATCAGCCCCCTGCTCCGACCGTGCTCGGCTCTTTCCGAAGATGTCCGAGCGTCGCTCGCTCACGTACACGCGCTACTATGATTGTGTGATGGGCGCGTCAGAGACTTGAAGGGGGTAACTTTTACGCGCGATCTAGCTATATATCATTTTGCATCTCTCGGACGCAGCCACTTCTCAAGTATCATGCTGCCTTATGCACAGTTCACTTCTCATTATTTACTTGTTCCGTCTCTGTCACACGCAGCTCACTTCTTGAAGTCTTAGCAATAGTGGCGCCACTTTTTTCAAAGTCTCTCCATAAGAGTTCGGACTCCTCCCACTCTAGCCTCCCTGGGTCTAGACTAGACGGCGGCTCGACAGATGCATGACATTTTAAACTCATAAGGCGCCTAAGAAACTATGAAGCGATTTTTGTCGGAATTTTCCGAATAGTGCGTCCTTCTACTTTAACCACGTGAGGTGCTAGGGGTCCTCTTTCATCACAAAAAAAATCGGCCAAATCCCCGACCCCACGGTCGTGCCGTCTCCTTGTGAGACCCATCAAAATCCGTTTGTATCATACTTGGCACTCTCCTTGTCATACGTACATAGAAGAACAGTTCTTATGGGCGGCCCGAAGACAAGTATTCTGCGACCCAACTGCTGCGTGGCGGCGTGACGAGCGAACAGCTGTCACCGCAGGCGGAATGAGATCTCTCACTTATTGTAAAGACATTGCGGAGTGAAAACACGCTTGGAATCTTTTCAGAATTTTCCTTTGAATTTTTTTTTTGGCTACCCGAGTAAAAATGAATATATATAATCATATATAATTGTATATTAATTGATCATATACAATTGTATACAAAAATTGGCCCGATAGAATTTTATATATTTGTATATAAACGTATACAATTGTATAGAATTTTGTATATTTGTATATAGACGTATACAATTGTATACGTTTATATACAAATATATAAAATTCTATCGGGCCAATTTTTGTATACAATTGTATATGATCAATTAATATACAATTATATATGATTATATATATTCATTTTTACTCGGGTATGTATATAACTTTATCAAATCAAATTTGATGGAAGTACATTTATATCGGATTATATATACGAATGTATAGAATCATATACAATTATATATAAACCTATATAAGTATATATGATTGCATATCATTTTTATATAATCGTATCTAAGTATATACAATCCTTTTTACTCGGGTCATATACAGTCATATACAATTTTATATACCGTAAATAACGTTTTCACGTATATATACAATTATATACAACACTATATTGAATTATATATAACTGTGTATAATATTATATCTAATTATATAAACCCTAAATAAGTTTCAGGTATATATATAATTATATACAACACTATATTAAATTATATATAACTGTATATGATATTATATCTAATTATATAAACTCCCTATAAAAATAGTATCTCCATATATCATTATATACAGAACTATATATAATTTTATCAAATCAAATTTGATGGAAGTACGTTTATATCGGATTATATATACGAATGTATAGAGTTATATACAATTATATATAAACCTATATATAAATATATATGCTTGTATATCATTTTTATATAATTGTATCTAAGTATATACAATCATTTTTACTCGGGTATCATTGCTCGAAACTTTAATTAATAGGATACTTTAACTCAAAAAGTATGGCGTTTACGATAAAATACCACGCCGAGAAGCGGTTTGAATTTTCGGTTTTAAAGACGCATGAAATTTTTCAGAATTTCTTTTTTATTCTTCTCGATTTTTTTTGTTGCTAAATCTCGTAGAATCTTCCAAGCAATTGAATGGCGTAGGTTAAAAAATCTCGAAGAAAAATTCTGAAAAAATTCCAAGCGATCTAGTATAAGCTCACTCAACTTCTTATATTTTTGACATTTCTTCTCAAACCCTACAGTTCTTGAGTTACGTTGCATTTTCAAAATTTGTCTTCATTAGCAAAAAAATGAAACTACTTTGCGGGAAAAAATCATCATGTCCTGGAAAACGATGAAATGACGAATTAGGATTTACATTAGTACACATAAATACACATAAAACCCGTAGACACATAAATCGTTAGTTGGCATTGTCAAAACTTATTTAAAAATCATAAAGTTAAGGGGATATACCAGTGTGACACTTTAAAAAAATCGATTTTTTTGTTGCCTTTTTCGATAGTTTATACTTTCAAGAATATCATTATCATTTATATAATTTACATCAATATTATTTGATCTTGCACAAATCGATAGTTAAATCTTTAAACGCGTTTTTCTCATAATGAGATTTTTTTAATTTGCTGACATTGTAACTCAAAGAGCAATTATCCGATTGACTTGAAATTTCAACTGAGTACTCGTGAATATATTTACTCTACAATGACGTAAGATATTTTTGATTGGATGAAAATGGACGATTTGGCATTGAAAAAAACGACCATTTTATAGGCAAGAAAACATACTTTTTTTTCATAACTACGCCATTTTGTTTGATTTTGATATTTTTCGAAAATCCTACGTCATTGTGCAGGAAATACCTTCCAGTTTAACGACATTTTTTCCTTTTTCGATTTCAGCTACTCAATCGGCCGGAATCATGTCAGCAGTGGAGGAACTTTTTTTTGGCGCCTCCGAAGGCAGCGCATAAGTCGCTAGGATTTCAATATTTTTCTCTGAAAAAATTATGTAATATAGGTTAAATATAGCCAAATATATTCTTAATTTTCCAAAACATTGAATTGAGTACTTTTCTTGCAAAAAATTTCCGAAAATCACCAAAATTTTCAGCGTTCACACTAGTATAGTCCCATAAGGGGTAAGATGCAGTCAGAGTTTTCAAAAAATCGATTTTCAAAAACATTTTCTTGAATTATGATGTTTCGAAAATATTCCCTGAAAATGTCAAGTCAATCCGTTGAATAGTTTCCGGGATATCCCACAATTAGTGAAGGGGCGTCGGGTCCCCATGGCAGGTAGCGGACGGCAGCTGCAAGCAACCGGTTTCGACCCCCGAAGGCAGAATGCTTCGAAGACAACAACAAATTGATATTTTGGAAGCTTCCACATCGGCAGAAGCCCTATCGTATGGGCCAGGAATTGATGATTCGATGTAAGTAATTTTATAATTAGTATGTCTATACATAATTCGAGTGTAAAATTGGAAAACTCTTTCAGAAATTTTCAAAAATATATTACTCGAAAACTATGAACTTTAGCAAAATTTTATAAAGTATACTTTCGTTTTAAAATTGTCCAAAATATGGGAAAGAGGGGTCGAATGCAACTGTGCGGTAGTGGAACAACGAGAGAGCGAGGGTTTTCCAGCGAGAACGATTCCCCCAACGCACAACATTTATAAGAGTAAGCAGAACGCCGTTATGTCCCCAGCGTTTGCCTACGAGCGGAAGCGAGAGCGAGAATAAAAACTGCCATCAGCGCCGCTAATCGAGAACTAACCTTGGGGGATATTCCCCCAATAAAATCGGCACATAACATCCTTAAGAACTGCTCTTCTATGTACGTCTGAATTCGTTGATATAGAGTATAGTAGGGTCTAGTAGGGTATGCTAGGTAAGGAAGGTAAATAAAAAACTGAGTAAAGCGAATAAAGACGAGGCGGGATCTGACCACACCGGACGAATTTAGGTTCGGAAGTGTGTCGTCCTCTCGTTGAACGCAGTATAAGTGTTCCTACTTTCACGCACGCTATGCATAACTACTCATCTCACTCGCACTTGCGCCCCGCACTTCATTTGTTTGGCGCCAGCAACATGAGCATGGCGCGCATCGCGAAGACGAACTTAAATTAATGGAAATTAATAAAACGATTAATAGTTACAATAATAATAATCTAGTTTTATTTGCACAACTTGCTTTACAAGTTTTTTTTACAAAAAGTTCAAAAGTTTTACAAAAGTTTACAAAAGTTTTACCAAAGTTTACAAAAGTTTTACAAAAGTTTACAAAAGTTTATACACATTTTTCTTACATCTACCTTAATTCTATGTTCTACCCCCCATACTTTTGCTCTCTTTTTCTCAATTTACGCCTCATCTCCATCCCTTTCAACTCAACATGTTTATAATTTCCCCCTTTATCGCCACCTTATCCACTCCGCAGCTTCCATTCTCGCTTTCGTCGTTACAATTTTCCATCCTTTTTCACAAATTAGCAGGTGCTCCATTGTTTAATTTTCTTTCTTGCAAATTCCACATCTCCGGTCCTTTTCTTCCTTCTTTCCCGCCCTCCATATATTTCCGCATCTTAGTCTCGCCCACATTTCTTTATCTCTTCACTTCTTTGCCCCTTCACACCCTCCTCTTCCACCCAATACTTCCATGGCCTTTCCTAATTTTCCACGATGTATTTGTAGTTGCCGTTATATGACGATTTTCTTATTCTTTCCTCCTCCTCGTCCAAAATTTTCTTCTTTAGGCATTCTAAACCTCTTGTATCTTTTCATCTATTCTATCCTCTAACCTTCTTTCTCTCATCATTGTTATTACGTTCTCTATCCCCATATCCTTTAACACTTTCTCCAAGTTCTTTCCCCACTTTGACGGCATTCCATTATCAATTGCCCTTACCTCCTCCATCGAACAGATTTTTCGGCCATCTTGAATCTTCCATCCTCAGAACCTCTCTTATGTACCTAAACGCTCTTTCTCTTTTCAGATAAGCCATTGTTGGCACACCCAGCTCTCTTCTCCAAATATAGTTCGGGATTGTTTCATTTACTCCTAGCGCTATTTTGCACTATCTGCCGTGTATTTTTTTCAAACGCCCCAATTCCCCCTATTTCCCAAATCTCTACTCGGACGGTTAATCGTTTTTGAATTTAGCTTAAAAGTTAAATCGTTGAGCAATATGTTAACTTCGTTAATTAACGGATTAACGTTTTTCTTGATTGGCGAATGAAGAGCTTTGTTGTCAACCTCCATGTCCGCGAAGTTGCCGTATTTCGGCAATATTTAATATTAATAAATGATAATAATAAATCATCTCGTGACAAATATAAAGAGGCATCATTATAAATGACTCGACATTCTATTCTAAGTTGTATAAAACATTCACTGGCGCAGTTTCTTCACAATAATCACCGATAATGATATACTTTCTCAAGTTGGTAGTAACACAAAAGTTTTTCTTTTATTCACATATTGAAAACATAAAAATGCATAATTTTGCCCTTCAATAAAATATTTCATGAAAATTAGCATCTACGGAATAAATGTATACCTCGTATGCATTATTTGAGGTTCATTGGAGAAAAAAAATCATGAATCGTTTCTTGACTCAACTGAACCGCACCAACGCCTTCAACAAGACAAAAATAAGGAGTTACTATTGTAACAAAAATAAGCCGTTGCTTTGCGTCTTTCGGCAATGAACAATTCAGTCAAACGATAAAAGCGCGGATACAAACGATATCAAATAAGTCGCGACGAGCCCGATCAGTATCGGATCGAAACATAACACTATGGCTAAATTCAATAGTGTTATTGTCTTTTAAAAAAATCTTCATTGCTAGTTTATTACGAGGTAACATTTGTATTCGACGATGCTTCCAGTTGTTTCTTGAATTCGTATATGTCAGTGATGCAGTTGTACGACGTGTTTCCGGTTTGTCCTGCGTGTTCGGTCAAATATTGGAGCCGATAAAGAGCTGAAAAAAAAGAATAGTCCTTACGTAATAAAGTTGATCGAAAACCCGCCGGTCTTTTCAGCCAGTGAGAATTTCCTTGCAGATCCCTGACACATCTTCGGACAGAAGATGTACCAAGTGCAAGAATGCTTTATCAAAATCACGGTTAAGAATGGTTTGGTGGGGAGGAAAAATGGTTTGGGTACTCCAGATCCCCACAATTTTCCGTAGTCACCATTGCAATTAGTTTTTGTTTGTTTAAAGCGACTCTGATAATTCGACTATGCATTCAAAATGTTCAATCTGTTAATCTTCGTCGCGAGCTCCACAAACGATTTCCAGCTCCACTCACTATTTTCAATGTGAGGTTTATAATTTATTTTTTTAGATAAATTACCGAATTAACAAGAAACCGGTGTGCTGGTCTAGTCTTTAGCGTGCTTGCCTCTAAACCAGTACATCGGGAGGTCGCGGGTTCGAATCGCAGTCTCGTAGTTTCGGAGAAAAATAAATACGGACGTAGCTCCAGTTCGGATGTCACGCACACGGACCAGTACGTGTGTGTGCGTATAACTGTAGCGTGTGATTTATTTCTCGACGAAACGATAAAAAAAATACTAAATTAACAAAGTGGGGTCTCCGGAGACGCGCGTTACTGGCATATCAAAGGCTGACACACTTTCTAAAGATTAAGCAGCATACTCACGAATATTATTCGGTCCGGTATTGGACTTATCCAGCCGCGTTTCCACAGTCGAAAAGTCAGCCCGGCTGTAATTGTCACCGACAATCCGTATACTCAGCTTGCGAATATTTGAATCGTCTGTAATATACTTCATCCATTTGTGAAAATCTGCCGAATCCATTTTGTCCAGAGCGTCCAACTGACGGGAAAGTTTTCCAAAAGCATATTTGCCAGTTATAATTTCTTCCCAGTTATCGACGAATTCGCTTGATCCGTTGACGCGTTTGCGCACACGTGCGATTATTTTATCTTTATTCAACCTCCACACGTTATCTATAGAGTTTTTCACAGTATCACACGCAATTTGTAGTTCTTTGTCGATCCTCGTGTCAATAGACGCAATTCTCTTTGCGTCAATAGTCGATGTACCGAAATCGACTAATCTGAGGGTACAATTGTTAACGTCATGTTTAGAGATGGCGTAGCTGCAACCGGCTGTTGTTCGAAAATCAAATGTAAGAAGATCCGCGACAACCGTATCCGTCAGCAACGACTATAAATAATCAGAAGCAACCACATACATTTCCAAAGTCTATGGCGAATGTCACACAGTTTTGGGAATGTAATCTGCCCAAAAATAATAGGAGGTTGCGTGTTATGATTACATACGACAAGAAACTGGAGTATTCCGCCCAATTCCACCGAAGAATCATCGAATTCATAGTAATTCTCGACAATCACGTCCGAGCTATTAAGTTTTAAAGCCTTGATTGTGTAGCAATGGTTTCCATGTGGTATCTTGTTTATTCGAGTTTCCGGCATCATATTTCGTGGCAGAGGTCCGCACTGTGATAACTCGACGACTCTCAGAGCATTTTTCACCGCATCGGCCTCTGCAATATTTCCCTCCACGAGACATTTGACGTAAACGTGATCAAAGAAATGCTTCATGAAGTGTTGAAATCTCTCGAATTGGAGGAGCGACAGTGCCGCGTGCTTCTCTAACATGGTGTATCGTCCGGGCGATAAAATTGAATTTCTGATTTGCCTTGAAGAATATTACGAATTAGATAGATTTTCTTAAAAAGCGTTGTTTCGTATTTCCGCAATATCACAATGAAACACTACTTCGCCAGTTTTGGGTCAGAGATCGCGCTGTATCGCTTGAGTACTTCCACTTTCTTCGTTTCAAATCGACTTTTCGTCAAAAAGTGGCAACCATCTGGTAAAAGCCGAGCGAGGACCTGAGTCAGAAGCTAAAATATTCGAAATTTAAATCATCGCTGTTTACTCGATTGACAAGAATATTTTCTCTGTTGTCTTACCGGAAGTTTCTGCGTATAACCGCACACTCTTAGTCCCAGCCCCAAAATGTATTCCTGAGTTGTGTATGACAATCCAGCTATCCTTGCAGGATAGAACGTAACGTTCGTAAAATCCTCAAGAACCAGACTGAGCAAGTGCAGCATTGCTGTGCTGAAGAGTAACGTCAAACAATTATATCAGGAGCGTTAGCTTCGAAACGACCTTTAGCCGTACAGGAGACAGCAATAAAATACAAATGTTTACTTTTCCGGCGACTCCAATGGGAGAGGACTCACGTAACAGAAGATCATCTGGCACGTGGGCGCTCGATGTCCCGGGTCAAATTTGTACCACACTTCGGACATACTGTCCGAATGCACCCTGACCGGATATTCCGAAATAACCGCGGGCGCATCGATCATCCTCAAATCGTCGGGACAGAAGATGTTGCGTTCCGGTAGCTTGAATCGGGGCAACGGCTCTATGGTCTGCCATCGTACGATCCAATCTTCCGGAATATCTGTGCTTCGCTCACCTTCACCGCGGCCAGCCAACTTGATTTCGGGATGCTCGCCAAAATTTCCATCAGTTACCACGATACACGCTTTCGTGGGTGTCATCAGATCCAAGCATGTCGATAGCGACACGGGATCGTATTCGTACCAAAAGAAGGGCGCGGCAAGGTAATCAGTGGATGGATAAATGTGCATGTTTTCAGCTAGTTTTGCAAAGTCCATCGCATCCTTTAAATCAGCTGGTCGGTATCTACAAAAAGATATATGCGAGTTATTATTCAACGGGAAACTCTTTTCGTTATCGAGTTAATATTAGGTGTAGTAAAACGAAATCCATTATTTTTGCACGAAATTGAAGGCAAAAATTCAGTTGCGCCTTACCATTTTTCGCGTTTCAAAGTTTCGATTGCGACTTTTGCCCATTTCTATTTTTGAACATTTCGCAATAATTATTTGAAAATGGAGCTCCGAATCGACTTGCAAAAAATACGGTCCTTTCAGCAAACATTTCTTCAGCGAGTTAACCCCAGGAATCACTAGGGAATCTTAATTTTTTGTTTAAATAGTAATTAAGCTCATCATTTCAAACAAAAATCGTTTCTTAAGAAGTAGGCGTTTACCATGTTCTAGGTTTCGGCTTATTAATTTTTTTTTTTACAAAGGTTTGATATGAAATGATAAATACTAGAAACAGCTTGGCAGAATGAAATTGATCAGAGAAAAAATTGAGAATGCAGAACGAGCGGCGTTTTAAAGAAATGTCAGCATCGCGGGACAGCAGGAAGCTTTAGCATAATCGAACAGCATGAATGTAATAAAACGGTGTGCAAAATCTTGCGCTGGCGCCCATTCACTTGTATTTAACTCACAATGGAACGAATGACATTTGTATAATTTGCCCATTTCCGTAAAGAAACTGAAACGAACTTTGGGGAATCTTTTATGATAATCGTTCAATCGTTGCCCTGATGGTCTCAAACTTCTCTCTCTCTCTCTCTCTCTCTCTCTCTCTCTCTCTCTCTCTCTCTCTCTCTCTCTCTCTCTTTGCCCTTCCCCACCCCCTTACCTGAATGCGGCATTTCGAATGGTACGAGTATCATCGTAGATACTTTTCTGTGGTCCTTTTATTCTCAAAAAATTGATGTACGAGTATATCGCGTCGAGAACATCGAGTTTGTTTTTGGAATTGCCGATTGCCGTTAGTGCTACCGTAACGCAAAAAGTGCTGTACAGCGATGTGTTCCATGCAGGTTCGTTGAGAACTCGGCCATGAACTTCCGTTGCCCATTTTTTCATTTCCAAATAATTCACTAGCGAGCCCGCACCACCGTAGGTGAATAGTGAACTGAGAAATTCGAGAGATTTCGTCCTGTAGAGCCAACTCGATGGCGGTATTATCCATTTGACGTGCAACTGTTGAAATAATCCACATAACGCCATCGCCGTTCACAGCGAAAGAAAATCACCGCCGATAATCAAGTGCCAGGGAAAGAATTTCACTAATATTACAAAAAATGCATACCTCGTTGTAATCAGCCGAATCTATGCGCCAAATTCTTCGAAATTTCGTATTCTCGACGGAATTTGCAAAATTGTACGAATCAAAGAGTTGGGGCGGCAGACCGTTGTTCCTTATTCTCGAAAAACATTCCTTCGCATGAGTTTCCAACGTATCGAGCGGTAGCTCCGCCTATATGATCAAAGAGATGAGATTCAAGTTTGAAATATTTAAATGCAATGAAATGGATCGTTGTGGAATTGGTGAAATTTCTTTTAGTGAATTTTAGCAACGAAAATTTAATGACAAAAAATTAATAGCAAAGACCAAAATAAATCGATGTAAAAGTGCACATACTCCAAATTTTTCAATGAACAAATACTGAAAATTGTGGATTCTCCTTGTATAATGGATGTTTTGTATTTAATTTACGTGAACGTATTATCAAACATTTATGGTACCGACGGATTTATTTTTTGTTTGCTATACGATCGATTTGACGAGTAAGATTTTCTTGTGCCTACTCAAAAAAGCTGCGCGACGTACCTTCATCACGACTGTCATACGATGTGCGCTGTAATGACGCTTACGAAATTTCTGCACTTCTCTGTACAGTTTGTCGTCGTTTACTTGACGAAGCCTTTCCAAATAATCTTCGCTGAACGTCTTTGCCGGATGTCTCTTCGAAACGCACTGGCTAAATATGTATGCCTTCTCTTGCTGCGGTGTGAATGACATGTCTGGTTCGTCCTCACGACTGAATAGTAATAGCAATCATCAAAGCAACGAAAAACATAATCAGACATTAATTACAATTATTGGTAAAGCTGTAAAAATAATAATAATAACAAAATCGTTGGTTTTTGTTAATATGTACCCTAGGACCACCTGTCGAGCCATTTCCGTCTGGTGTTTTGGTATGGTCTCACTTCGGAGAGAGTGCCCCAAGCATTCAATGGTCTCGCGATACACGCGATGACTGACCTGGATGGAGAAGATCGTTGCCTCACTATTTGGGAGCATTTTAATAGCGTCTTTCTGCTTTATGATTTGTTTAAACTCCCTCGACATCTGAAATGCATACAATTTAAGATATCATGTTGTGAATTTCAATGGCTGCGAATATTGCCCAGGGAGATTGTTTACCTGTGCGCCATACTGAAACTCGCGATTGAGGATGGCAACGCCCAATACTCGAGATACACCCGGTACTTGACGTGGATCACTGAAGTACCCAGCGTTAACGCACACACAGCAAACTGCTGAGTATTTGGTTTGCTGAGCAGAAAACATTGTTTTGTTTATATCTTCGGTAAATATTCGGAAGTGGGGCTCCTGCTAGAATTAGGTTCTATCTAGTATCTGATTCTATCAGGTATCAACAACCCAAACAGAATCATGTTTGGCATGATAAAACATGCATATGAGCTTGTTCTTTGAATGTAGACCCTGGTGTACTTACTGTACTAGACGCATATAAAGGTGTGATGAGACAATGGATTAAATTCGTAATACTTCAAATAATAGTGTCAGGTATTTAGAAAAACCTGCCAAATTTGAGCCCTGTAGCTCAATTCTAAATAGGCTTGGACTTGAAGTAACGCCCAATCGTAATTGTCGCGATTCGATTTTGCACGGGAATTCGACTTCGATGACTCAACGAGTACTTGATATTTGACGATTTTTAGAATCTGCTGATATCATTATTCTTGTACAAATTTCAGCTAATTGAAAAATGCCTCCCTTTTTTAACAATACATGCATTGTTTTAAAAAGCCGTTATTTGTGTGATAATAGATTTTTTAAACTTTCTCAAAGCTGTAGGGATTAGCTTCGAGAATTTTAAACCAGATATGACAAACATTAAGGGGCCAGTCCACTTCGGAGCCATGAAAAAAGGCTATTTGCGCGAATTCTTTTTGTTGATTTTATAAAATATTAATATATGAGTTGTTGGGCTTGATGAATAAAGTCTTGAAATACATTTGAAAAAAATTTAATTCATTTTAATTCATTTTTAAGTACAAAAACTATGGTTTAACGTAACGCTTCAAAAATAGGTGGGCTAGGTAGCTCCATCACAACTCGGCAACGGCTTGTCGGAAACAAAAAAGTCTAAATGATATGGAGACAATTATTGAGCGGCTTGAGTTGGCGAACTGAAATTCTGCATCTATTTTTTCGTACCTAATAGTCTGAAGGGGTAGTAGTTTAATTTTTTTTCGCACTGAGCCCCAATGGACGTAGACAATGATTTCTTTATGGAGCGGGCACAATCATAAAATTCTTATTGAATGAAATGTTGCGGAAAGAAATTTCAATGCTTATTTTTCGCTTCCATTAAAAATACCGTGTTTGTTATACGTTTTTTTTCGTTGTCGAATGCCTCAACTCAAACAAGAAATGACTTCTAACTGAATCTCATCGTTTTGATACTACTTTCTTTTATTATTATTCGACAACCAAGCAAAAAAGTCATGATTTCATAGTTGCTAACTTTATTGGTGGGACAGACAATTTTATATCGACAGACATGGCAAATTGTATAACAGAATCAACAGGCGATTTTTATTTGATTTTCGACTATCTACTCCCACTTGAAGTATCTGGAATATAAAATGCCTTCCGCAGGTTGAAAATGGAAAAACGATTGTTTTCAACATTTTTTTTGAGGCCTTAGGTCACTGAATAAGGCCTAAATGTTGAATATATCCTGACAAAAAAACATTGTCTATGGAAGTATGTAGGATTTTATTTTATATTGCATAGTTCATTTGTTATTGACAATTATCTGACGATTTTTTAGTCAAATTTTTGGAAAGTGAAAAATTTCCAAAAATGAACTATGCAATATAAAAAAAAATCCTACGTACTTCCATAGACAATGTATTTTTCAAGATATATTCAACATTTCAAGTGAATCGGTTGAAAATTGTCTGAGTTATGTTTCCGGCCAACTTAAAAAATGCAGTTTTGAGATAAACGCTGCACAGCTGCCATTTTGAAATTAATCGCTTAAATAAAATTATTGTATACAGTCACTGACATGTATGATAAACACCCCTGAAAAAAAAAATCCCCAAAAAGCCTATTTTTTCAGCCTCTAGAGTGGCCTAACCCCTTGAGTACACAGTTTTTTATTACTCACTTGTTCTACATGAGCCGTAATTTGTTTCAACCGTGGGGACAAATCAGTCTCGTCTAACCTTGCAAGGTTACATAGGATTTCGTCCCCTGTTGGAAGTATGCAAAATTATTTTTTCTATACGACAAAAAGGAAGTGTCAAAAAAGATATGAAAAAAAAAAAACAGAATTGACAAAATAAAATAATGTTGGACCATAAGCAAAATAATAATGAAGTGTCGATCCCAGTTCGAATGCCAAGTCCGGAATTACCTTTCTGATCGGAATGACCGGTAGGGCAAGAAATTAACAGTGCTACTAAGCCGTTGGGTAGTTCTATCACCCTGTAAAAAAAACAAATTATAAGCATTTCATATGAAAGATTTTGAACATTACAGGATACTGATTATTTTTTTTTATAATTAGGTATGTCCGATCAAGGTTAAATTTTTGAGTTTCTTAAAGTTATCATTCAGAGTTTTTTAAATATCCACTAGCTCGTTCATGAGAAAAATAATAAAACTGAGGCAAGCTCCTTATAAACTATTCTGAAATATGTTTTTATACCATTTGCCATTCCTTATAATTTATGAATTTTTCTAGAATTTAGAGGTCCCAACCATGGTCAGTTTGTCTCCAAGAGACATGCATTGCAAATGATAAAAATTTTGATCTGTATATCTCATCTGTGTTCCCGTTAATGCCTCCGTTGCTATATTCCTCACACCCACATCCGTTTCCTTTTACATCTGAATCACCCTTATTTTATAAAAAAAAAACTATACTAAGCTACCTGAATTTGGTTGCTTTTTTTCTTCAAAGTAATGTACCGAGACTCATGAAAAATTGTAATTTAATCTTCCTTGGACCGATCAGTGATCAGAATAAATTAGTGACCTTGATAACTGATCAGTGGAATGCTTGACCCTTCTAGCTTTTATCAAGTACATGGGATCACCGAAGACCCGAAGTCCCTACATTTCTGCTGTCACAGCTAGAGTATATTTGGTTAAAATCAGCTGTCAATTTTTTGGCAATGAATTTGAAGGGGGTAACCTGTTATTCCTTGCTGCAGTATTTACTGGTGATTACAATTTTCAGTCTAATCTCGTAAATTCGTTTTTGGAGATAAAAGTATTACATGCACAAAATGGAGTCCCAGGAAACCTCACGCACTTGACAGTGCTAGGAGGTTAATGCGCCAAATGAAGGTTTGATAACAAATTCATCATTTTTGCCATAACATAGTGTCATCTGTGTTACCGATATTCGTTGGGATCGGTGTCCGATTTCACGGGACTTTCGTGATACCGGACATCGTAACGCTGCGACGTTGAATTGTCCGATCCGACCTAAGTGTCCCGAGTGAACAAATATTAATTTTTGTTAGACGTCAGTATTATTTTCAGAGGTGTCTACATAAAGCTACATATCGTGATAATGCGTAAAATTGTAAAAGGGCATACTTCAAGATTGCCGCTAACCCTGCTTTTCGGCTTCCCCGTGTTTTTGTCTTTTCTTTTACTTTTTTTCGGCATTGTTGCCTGCGACGATTAAATATTTTGTCTTCGTATTTCGCTCCGTTTGTAGTTTGATGTGCCGTGATATCGTTCGGCAAATATGTCAAATGTTGTATACAGTTTTGCGAATACTCCAACGAAGTAGGGATGGGCGGATGGGCGATGTTTTTCAATTAATTGAAAGTGTTGATGTTTTCGGTGAAATAATCGATTATATTTTGTCGATTTTTTTGGCGATCGATTAATCGATTCTCGGTTTTGATAAAGTAACATCGAAATACATATATGTAATGCTTTCTCGCATTATTCATCGATTATTTCAATCCTACTCGATTGTTAGTCGTTTGTTAGTGTTTGTTAGACAAAATCCAACGTTTGTTAGACGTTATTTATTTAACAATACGAAAAACAAATTTCATGTCAAAGTTAGCCGCAGGAAAATGCATTTCTAATTATTTCGAACTTTTCTTCGTAACCAATCGTTTGTTAATGGTTTGTCAGTGATTGTTAGTCGATTTTTATCGTTTGTTAGAGCTTAATTTTGACTTTATCGTTAAAAAACTTTTCATTTACATAGCACGCTGCAAGCCACGTCAAGTTGGTTGCAAGCCACGTCAAGTTGGCAGCATTGCCACGACGGCTTAGCAGGGCTTTGAACATGTAACTCCTCAATTTCAGCAAACGACTAACAAATGATTGGTTACGAAGAAAAGTTCGAAATCATTAGAAAAGCATTTTCCTGCGGCTAACTTTGACATGAAATTTGTTTTTCGTATTATTTAATAAATAAAATTTAACAAACGCTCGATTTTGTCTAACAAACACTAACAAACGACTAACAATCGAGTAGGATTGAAACAATCAGCACTGTACAAAGCCCTGCTCAGCCGTCGTGGCAACGCGGCTAACTTCACGTGGCTTGCATCGTGCTGTGGGAGTGAAAAGTTTTTTAACGATAAAGTCAAAATTAAGCTATAACAAACGATAAAAATCGACAAACAATCACTAACAAACGATTGGTTACGAAAAAAAAGTTCGAAATCATTAGAAAAGCATTTTCCTGCGGCTAACTTTGACATGAAATTTGTTTTTCGTATTAGTTAATAAATAAAATCTAACAAACGCTGGATTTTGTCTAACAAACACTAACAAACGACTAACAATCGAGTAGGATTGAAACAATCAGCACTGTACAAGGCCTTGCTCAGCCGTCGTGGCAACGCGGCCAACTTCACGTGGCTTGCAGCCAACTTCACGTAGCTTGCATCGTGCTATGGGAGTGAACAGTTTTTTAACGATAAAGTCAAAATTAAGCTATAACAAACGATGAAAATCGACAAACAATCACTAACAAACGATTGGTTACGAAAAAAAGTTCGAAATCAATAGAAAAGCATTTTCCTGCGGCTAACTTTGACATAAAATTTGTTTTTCGTATTATTAAATAAATAACGTCTAACAAACGCTGGATTTTGTCTAACAAACACTAACAAACGATTGGCATGGAAAAGAATTCGATATTTTCATAGTCGGCGGCTAAGTTTATTGAGCTTGAAGACATGTCTCATGAATGGAAAAAAGAGGATGAGAATGGTCAAATAATCGCACGAGTAAGTATACTAAAAACAATGTATATAATAATGGATACATTTTTTTCAAATTTTGTATTTTGTCTTTGAAGGTTCTGACTCGGCCACGACTGAGTGATACCGCTGTGCCCACAAAATTTAACGAATTAACAGAAAAAATGGGTATTGAATCAGCGGACTGTCTTATTCATTGCATGAATAAGACAGTTTTCTAATATTTAAGTTATAGCCACGCTTCGTGTTTAATTAGATTTGGCAGCTTGATGGGTTGGCTCACCGCTTAATTTTATTCATTATAATTAGCTATATTGGTAGATATACCACCAATTTATATATATATATATATGTATATATATACTGCAGAACCAATAATTGAAATGAGGTGTTACGGAGACAGGCAGATGCAGAATATTGCGGCGATTAGCTCTGTCTTTTTTCAATGCCTCCGTCTGCCTCCGTACCGCACTTCGCCACAACTCTTTTAAGATAGCAGCGCCCCTAGCGGCCAGTGTATTAAAAAATTCTCGTCAGTAAGCGATCCCCCTGATCCGACGGAGTTTCCAGACCTGTATGTAAAACCGTGCTCCACGGTGATAACGCACGGCGCGGATCCATCGCGTGCACCTGCGCGCGCATGCGATAGCGCGGCGCGCCATTATTCGACGCCACCGAGCTCGTGGCCGGAAAAAGAGGAGTTTTCATTATCTTTTTCTTGGAAAACGTGTGCAGGTTTTCAATTTCCATTCGTTAACTTTAAAAAGTATGGTTTGAAGTATCTTTTACAATTCCTGTATTGAAAAGTATTTATAAATGTGGTAGATACAATGGTTTCTGCAGAGCGCTGTCTGAAAAACGTCCTTTGCAGTGACCACTGCTGCTCGAAAACAAATCATCCGAAATTAAAAAAAATCAAGCGCATTTAGTTTTTACGTGAAAGTATCGATTTTCGTTAATAAAAAAAACTTCGCATTCGAAAAAAATGCCTTCTTCCGACGATTGCTTTTCGATGTAAAAGAAGTTTCTACAATTTGCAGTTGATCGGTGCAGTGATTTTTGAAATATCGTGATCACCGATTTGGAAAAAGTTATTTCAAGATGGGACACCACTGTGACGGGTCAAAAAGTCGATTTTTTTGCATTTTTTCAAAGTATACACATTCAAAAATATAAGAAACAAATGTCAACTAAAAATATTGAAAATTGTCCAAGTTACAGCTGATCTAGTGAGTGCAGGTAGCGCAATGATTCACGTATACTAAAACTTTCAATAGCATTATCCTCGAAACGACTCTTCTCGACCTGGCCCGAATCATAAGGGCCCATTATCACTAGGAGCCATTGACAATGGTAAGGGCTCATTTACACTTCGACTTGCCCATGCTTTTTGGCATTATAATCCGAAAAAAATAGGCGTCACATGGGATGGCCCCGAAACAAACACCATCAAAGTTCGCCCAATTTTCCTATAACTCCCTCAATTTAGAAACCATCGACTTGACATTTTCAAATAATATTTTTGAAATGTTATATTTTTATAATCCTTCGAAAACCAAAAAACGATATTTTCAAAAATGTCAACCAGATAGCAGCCCTCGACCTACTTGGAATCAATCCCCTGGATTTTTTAAATTTCAGAATCATGGACCTATAGTTTTCGATTTTGCATATAAATATATATCAATATACCTCCTGCAATTTCTAAATGTCAGAAACTCGAAAAAAAATCAATAATTCATAAATCATTTTCTTAACAGAATTTTATACACAAATTTATACACAATATGTCTGTCTGGAATTTGTCGTTTCAACACTCGCAGCCCAAAACTGAAATTGGCACATTTATCTGCGCGGTAAAAATCGCTGGAAGTGTTGGCACAATTCTCCGTTTGGTGATACATCACCCGGGTCGATCGCGGATGAAGATCGTCTCGTGCGTTTGGGTCGTTGGGCAATAGAGCGCGGATCGAATAAATCGTAGAAAGTGGAAGGAATCTTCGAATTCGACGATTACGACGAGGAGGATGCCTCGAGGGCACGAATGATCGTGGGAAGCGAACGCGATGAGGCAACAGCTGAGACGACGTTTCGCGACAAACTCGTCTCGGACATTCGACCGAATTAATTCGCCGTCCGTGGTGACTCGATTAAAAACAAAATCAATAAATTCGTCTGCAAAAAAGGCAAAGGAAGAGAACGTACCTAGGCAATAAATTGGCGCATGCGGCTCGATCGACGCAACGGCACATTTGAGCGAAAAAAAAAAAACAGCTACGTGAATGAATTAAGGGGAGAGTTCGGGCGAGGAAAAAATTTGCTGGTGTTCATGATTTTTTTCCCGAAGGAAAGATTTCTTCGCCACGTTTGAGACTTAGTATGTTGTATTACTACTTTCGGCTATTACGTGGTATTTTTTAAATTTATTAATCTTCAAAAATGGCGCAGGTATGGCACGATCTTCTAATTTGATTTTTCAAAACTAGCGTGACGTATAACTAGAAAACTAATAGACCGATTCTGATGAAATTCAGCATAAATCTTTTTAAACGTATCTTCTAAAACATGAACCTAAATGTTTTTGAAAATTTTTAAAAAGTATTTTTTTATTGCAAAATGTACCCATCTTTATTCGGAAAATTCAATGTTTTTGTTTCAAAGCGTACCATTTCCTCGATTTTCAATATTTGCCACTTTTTCTTGGTTCATATTCTGCGTATGAGTGTCAATGAAAGAAAAACCTTCGTTGGTTTTTTTTCGGATTAACCGCGCCGGCGCTATGTGTCACGCCGTCAGCTATGGCACAGTCTGCTAAACTGCATTCTCAAAACTGGCGTGACGTATAGCTAAAAAGCTAATTGACCAATTCTGATGAAATTTGGCACAGATCTTTCTACCCTTATTGTCTAAAACATGAACCTAAATGTTTTTAGAAAACTTGAAAAAAGTCTTTTTTTTTGCAAAATCTAGCCATTATTTTCGGGAAATTCAATCTTTTTGGTTCGAAGCGTACCATTTCATCGATTTTTCACATTTCTCACTTTTTCGTGGTTCATATTCTGCGTATGAGTGTCAGTGAAAGAAAAATCTTCCTTGGTTTTTTTTCGGATTTATCGCGCCGACGCTACGTGTCACGCCGTCAGCAATGGCGCAGTCTTCTAAACTGCATTTTCAAAACTGGCGTGACGTATAGCTAAAAAGCTAATCGACCGATTCTGATGAAATTTGGCACAAATCTTTCTAACCTCATTGTCTAAAACTTGAACCTAAATGTTTTTGAAAATTTTAAAAGTCTTTTTTTTATTGCAAAATCTAGTCATTATTTTCGGGAAATTCAATCTTTTTGGTTCGAAGCGTACCATTTCCTCGATTTTCAACATTTCTCACTTTTTCTTGGTTCATATTCTGCGTATGAGTGTTAATGAAAGAAAAATCCTCGTTGGTTTTTTTTTTTCAGATTAATACCGCCGACGCTACGTGTCACGCCGTCTGACAACATCCGTCGCAACCCGTTTAGAGGTTCCGTACCGCTGCCATTTTTAAAGATTAATAAATTAAAAAACCATGTAACAGTCACAAGTAGCAATAAAATATACCCTAACTCTAAAAAACGGAGAAGAAACCGTTTCTTCGAAAAAAAAAACATCACGAAAATCAGCAATTTTTTCCTCGCCTAATGGTATCTCCCCCCTTCATTATTCGGGTTCGTGAATACCTCGAGAGATTGTCAATAACGCGATAAACAAACGCACAGTTGAAACGAGTATCGGGAGGAAAGTTGTCAAAATTTGCGGTCGTCGCAGTGGAAAAATTCTCGAGGCTCAGCTTCTTGTAAAAAAAAAAGTCGTCATTTTTTCTTCTCAGCGTAATAATATTCGACATTTATGTGAAAAATAAAAATAACGCCTGATATCTTGAAATTTTATGAAAGGTAGTCTACATTTTCGAGAAAAAAAAAAATATACAAAATTTGCTTAAAAATCCGAAGCGCTCGAGGGTGATCGGGGTCGCAATGGAACGACGATCAGCCGTCAAAGATACTCCATCCACGTAATAATATTCAGCCCGTTATCTCACGACTCGACAGAGCTCGAGCGTTTGCTCCTTTCCAATCTTTTGCTAAAGATGCCAGTCTTTTTTTTTCGTGCGCAACGTTTAAATTTCTTCATCCTTCTGTACTAACCTGTTTCGGTACTAACGAAATATTTTCGTCATTTCTGAGCGTTTCGGAAATCGTTCGAAAAATACAAAATTCTAACGAAGACTTAATCGCCGTTGCGATTGTCGCCAAATTTATCGCAGGCACCGCTCGAGTCGTATTTCAAGCGCTTGAAAAATGTCATCTTCGTATCTCCAAATTTGTCGAATTTAGAGCACGAAAGCGAAAAACATCCGTGTTTCGCTTAGAGCACGGAGCGAAAAAACATCCGTGTTTCGCTTAGAGAACGAAAGCGAAAAACACCCACGCATGCGGACCATATTTCCATTTAAATCTCCAGAAAAAAAACATACTCCAAAATAGCGCTTCGTATATGAATAAATTCTTAAATTTTAATCCGGCCAAAAAATATATTTGTCGTTCAAGGATACTATTTTTTTATGGTGGAAATATCCGATTAATGTTTAAGGGCAAATACATTATATATATATATATATATATATATATATTCCTGCATGTGTACACTGGTTCTTCAAACGAGCATTGAAAACTTCAGGCACCTCCTTTTTTTCGCATTTTTTTTTACCATGCTTTGACTTTTATTACAAGCGATTTCAAACTTTTGACTTTGGCAACTTTTGGGCCATGTAGCAGACACTTCGCGAAGCAGCTCTGATTTTTTTTCAGACATTTTAAAAGCCTAGAAAAAGTTTGAGTAACCCGTTAACACAACAGGTCTCAAAGAAGTAAGTATCCGCACAGAGGATTATATATATATATATATAGGTATATATATATATATATATATATATATATATATATATATATATATATATATATATATATTTATAAATAGCTTCAAACATAAAATAGACATCTCTAGCTCAAAAAAGAATTAATTCGCTTCTACCACGGAAAACAATTCGTATCCACGAACTGTGTATAATGTTTTATGGATACTGGTTGCTTTTAGTGGTAAAGTTGAATACTTTGTTTATAGTGCTGGAGATGACTAGTTAATGTTTAAGTATGTATATGTCTTATATATGAACATACATACAGTAAAGACCGGTTATAACGATATTGAAGGGATCATGCAGTACCAACGTTATGGCCGATAGTCGTAAGCGATATATGTACAATGCTGTACTCCAGATTTCGTAGTTGGGTCCTATACGTCGTCTTAAGCAATGTCGTTATAAGCGGTTTCATTCTCTCTCTCTCTCTCTCTCTCTCTCTCTCTCTCTCTCTCTCTCTCTCTCTCTCTGTGTGTGTGTGTGTGTGTGTGTGTGTGTGTGTGTGTGTGTGTGTGTGTGTGTGTGTGTGTGTGTGTGTGTGTGTGTAAAATAAACATTCACTAGCGAAAATTGATTAACTTCTACCCCTACAAACAATAAGTATCCTTGAACTATATAGTTTGAGGATACAGAATTTTGTAGCGGTGAAATGGCTAGTTAACATGTATATATACAAGTTAATACCCATTTTCACTTTACACGTGTTTAACTTAGTAAAAACTAGTTTTAATGGAACGTCTTCGTTGCGACTAGTTTTTCCAATTGGAAACTAAAATGTGTATTTGATACTCCAGACAAACCCAATCTTTGATCTTATTAGGAAATAGTTTTAACTGATTCATTGTGTTAAAACCAATTCTTGGAACAAACACGAACAACCCGATAAACCCAAACGGAGCCAAACTTTGGCCCCATTTGGAACCAGTTTTGACCGATTCATTTTGTTGGGAACAGTTCTTCCTAGTTCAGACGTGTTTCAACCCTTCGACTGCACGTTTCCGCCACCTCTTACTACACGTGGGGTCGATCAGACCCCAGACGTTTTTCCGAGTTGTATTTCGGTAAATATGCATTTTTTCTTGTAAGGGCTCTTTTTGTAGTCAATGCTCCTTATTTTATGAGCCAAAATTTATATTTTGAGAAAAACAAAAAGTAAGTGCTCAAAGCTTCGTTCAAAGTGGGAAATGCGTTGAGCAATACGTACTTGCACGAAGAAGAAGATGGGGTCAAAACGACCCAGTGTGCAGTCGAAGGGTTAGCTAACATTCAAATGTATTTATCAGTGAATTCTACTATTGAGTCGGAAAAACGAGTTGTAACGAAGGCGTTCAGTAAGAACTAGTTTTCACTAGGGAAAACGCGTTCAAGGGTTCTACCGTGACGGGATGAAAAAATAGAATTTTTTGCTTTTTTCAACTCTATTCCACCGTAGAATTGATATCCAACTGCTGGTAAAGTCGTTTTTCACTTTATCGACTCAGAACAGCGCTTTGAAGTAGAAGCGCTGCGGGCCCCTGGCAGCTGTTGGAAACAGCTGTTTTTAATTTATACCTCAGCATACACATATACACGTGAAACGACTTTCTTTCACCTGGCGTTGGTGATTTCGGAAGAACGGCTCAACCAATCGGGCTAAAAAATTCCTGCATATTCAGTATATGTATGGCTACAGCCCGAACTATAATTTTTATAAAGTATCAATTGTAACTCATACTTTCGCCCGAATTATGACGAAAAAGAAACGTGTTATTTGAACACTTTTGCAAAAAACGACGGCATTTTGTTAATTTGCAATATAAAATAATAATTCTAGTTCGGAGGATAGCGACACTCATACAGATAATGAATCTTTTGGAATTTTTTCTTCTACATTACCTGGAGCGCGCAACAACGCCAGCAACATACTTTTTTTCATGCCTTTACACGATTATAAATTGTTAAATAAATATACATTTAAATGCAAGAAAAAAAATTGGTTTTCTATTCCGTAGGAGTACTTTGAAAATAAAGTTTGTACAGATACATGCAATAGTTTAAAAAAAATATCAAAAATAGCTCATTGTTTGAGCCGTCATAGTAGAATAGCCCTTTAACCTGAAAACTGGTTTATACAACCGGTTCTCTTGGAACATCAAGCGGGCATTTCTAGTACTAAAAAATCAGTATCCTCGAACAATGTACATAAATGTTTAAGGTCACACACGCACGAATAAACATATATATCCTCAAACATAAATCGTAAATTTCGACCTTCAAAAAGCTACCAAATAAAGGAATAACCATCTTCGAACATTAATCGGTGAAAGGCGATTATCCTCGACGACCCTCCCCTCGATAACCCTCGCAATGATTATTCTCTCTCGCTCGAGACATGTTGAGTTCTCTCGCGATATTACACAATACACACGGGAAAAGATCGCTTCTCTCGTTCCTCGCAATAATCACACAAGCCGTCGACATTTTTTTTTTGCGTATATCGCGTTTAAAATTCGCTTATCCCGACCAACTCTCTCGTGGGTATTCTCATGTGATTGAACCACGAGTAGGCGAACCACGCGATCAGGATGACAAACGAGATCTTCAAGAGTAAATCGGCGAAGTAGAGATAATTGAAGACTTTTCGTGCCTGGGGCAACGTCGACGGGTCGTCCTTGAGGCAAAACTTGCGCGTTCCCAAAATGTACATTTTCATGTAATCGTTCCAATCGAGGGCGCAGGTATCCATGAAGAAGACCTCCCGGTCCTCCGGACTCAGCCGCTCTTGCATGTCCGTCATACATTTGTTCCTGCAACCGGCGAAAAATGCAGTGAAAAACCGAAAAAAATTCGAAAATACAATTTTTTGTATTGCGTGGTTTTGTAGTAGGGTCTCGAGGGACCTTTAGGCGAGGAAAAAAATATTCTGATTTTGATGATTTTTTTTTTTTGAAAATATTTTTTCACAATTTTTGAGACCCAGGGTTTGTTTTATTATTACTTTTGGTTGTTACATGGATTTTTTTAAAATTTTCTTAATCTTTACAAATGGCGAGGGTTTGGCACGGTCTCTTAGACTGCATTTTCACTACTGGCGTGACGTATAGCTAAAAAACTAATCGATCGATTCTGATGAAATTTGGTACAAATCTTTCTCACCTTATTGTCTAGAACATGAACCTAAATGTTTACGAAAATTGAACAGAAGTATTTTTTTATTGCAATATGTAGCCATTTTTTTCGGAAAATTCAATTTTTCTGTTTCAGAGCGTACCATTTGGTCAATTTTCAACATTTGTCACTTTTTCTTGGTTCATATTCTGCGTAGGAGTGTTAATGAACGAAAAAACGTCGTTAGTTTTTTCCAGATTGATCCTGCTCGACGCTACGTGTTACGGTGTCAGGTATGGCACGGTCTTCTGAACTGCATTTTCAAAACTGGCGTGACGTATAGCTAAAGAACCAATCGACCGATTCTAATGAAATTTGGTATACAATTTTCTAACCTTATTGTCTAAAACATGAACCTGAATGTAATTGAAAGTAAAGAAAAGTCTTTTTTCTTGCAAAATGTTGTCATTTTTTTTTCGGAAAAATCAATCTTTTTGTTTCACAGCGTACCATTTGATCGATTTTCAAGATTTGTCACTTTTTCTCGGTTCAGATCCTGCGTATGAGTGTTGATGAAAAAAAATCTTCACTTCATATTTCACGGTCTTCTAAACTGCATTTTCAAAACTGGCGTGACGTATAGCTAAAAATCTAATCGACCAATTCCGATGAAATTTGGTATGAATCTTTCTAACCTTAGTGTCTAAAACATGAACCTGAATCTTTTTCACAAATAAAGGAAAGTATTTTTTTATTGAAACATGTAGCAATTTTTTTTCAGAAAATTCAATCTTTCTATTTCAAAGCATACCATTTGATCGATTTTCAACATTTGTCACTTTTTCTTGGTTCATATTCTGCGTATGAGTGTTAAGAAAAAAATACTTCGTTTGTTTTTTTTTTCAGATCAATCCCGCCAACGCTACGTGTCACGCCGTCTCACAACATCCGCCGCAACCCGTTTAGAAGCCCGTGCCATACCTTCGCTATGTTTAAAGATTAATAATAAATAAAAATACCATGTAACAGCCAAAAGTGGCAATAAAACAGAGCCAAATTCTCAAAAATGGTGAAGAAATCTTGGCTTAACAAAAATCATGAAAAACGGCCTTTTTTTCCTCACCTAAAGGTGTCTCCCCTCTCAACTCAATTTTGCCAAAATTCCGAAAATCGACCGTGTCACGAGGATTTTGCGATTGGCCATGCAGCAACTGCGATACTTTCTTTAAATAATAATAACTCCATCGTTCATCAATATCTGTCGATGAAAAAAAAAGCTCAAGCTCAGCAAGACTATGTATCAATCGTGTGTAAAATCCCGACCTCGCCATCCCAATACTCTTATAAAAAAAAAATGAAAATCGATCCGTTTCTTCGTCCCCAAGCCTACGCAGACCCGTTGAAAAAAAAATCCCAAACTTTTTTTTTTCCACGAAAAGAAAAAAAGCAATACCGTACCGGAAGTCCCATTGTTTGGTCGTGTAGTACGTGAGTAGTTCGAGGCCCGCGGACACTTTCGCTTGGATCCTCACCAAGAAAGGCTTCTGTGCCATCAGCACGAGGACAGCGTCCAAGAAGTAAGCCGGTAACAGGTGAAACAGGAGCACGACCATGTTGTGATAGAATTTGTTCGCGGTTAACCTTCCTCCCGGGTACCACAGGGGACCTGAAATATCATTTCATCGCATACGATTGTTGACTAACGCTGCAGGTGAAAAAAAAAGTGAGAAAAAAATCCTCATATGCAATATAAAAAAAATATATATAAAAAAATAGCTGGATGCTAAAAAATGCTAATGGCTTCCAAAATTATTTCGACCCAACACCCTCACCCTCCCGTTCAACAAGAGTGCGTCATACCTGAAAATGGATTTTCAAAGGCGTGCTTCTTGCCACATTCCAGGGCATTTTCCCACGTGAGGGGATTTTTTCCACTTTCGGTGACATTCATGAAGATAGGCTTGCTCGGATTCTCGTTGCCCACTCTCCAGGCCAGGGCCACTATCGCGTTTATCGCAAGATCACAGGGTATCAGATCAGCGAGGTACTCCTTGTTGCAGAGCATAGTCCTGATCACCCCTTTGCCCGCACCGATTATCAGACCCGTTGGCCCGTTCATGTTCTCTATCCAGCCTGCGGTCGGCTCTTTGTAAGACGCCGTCACTGCCACATCATTGACAACGGAATCATACATAGTTGCATCAAGGGGGGGGGGGGGGGGATATACATTTACAGCGATAAAAAAATCGATAACATTATTTTTCTTCGAACGATTCACTTGGCAATTTGTCAGGCAATAGTGAGGCAATTTGAGAAGAGCAAGAAGGAGGGCAGAGGAGAGAGGGAAAGCAGACTAGCAAGAGAAGACAAATAGGAATAGGTGGAACCAGGCGAAAGGAAGAGATGTAAAAGAGAAGAAGGGAGATTGTAAAAAAGTATTGTGATGTAAAAAAGGAAGAACAGGAAAAACAAATTTATTCATACTTCACTTATTTGTATTCATATGCCTGCATACAAATACAATTGTATTCACAAATATTCTGAAGGTACGTAAATTCACAGAAAAAATTGTGAATATTGACAAAAAATCGTGTGAATTGAAAAAAACTCACATAAAAATCTGTGAATGAGTGTTCACAAAAAATTGTAAATACAAAAAAAAATCACAACACAAGTTGTGAATTTTTTCGTATTTAAGACAAATTGAAATCAAATTCACAATTATTAGATTAAAATTTACACCGCAAGTGAGTTCTTACGTATTTTGAGAGAAAACATCGCGTCGAGGCAAATAAATTTTCGCAAGAAAAGTTGTGAGTTTCAAATATTACATTATAAATATGAAAAAATTCACAAAATGAGTTGTGAATTTCCTCAAGTTGAAGAAAATTAAAATCGAATTCACGACAATTACGTTAAAATTTACACCACAAGTGATTTCTTGCGTATTTTGATGTAAATTTTAATCTAATAATTGTGAATTTGATTTTAATTTGTCTTGAATACGAAAAAATTCACAACTTATTTTGTGATTTTTTTTGTATTTACAACTTTTTGTGAATACATTTGCATTCACAGATTTTGATGTGATTTGTTTTTAATTCACAGAATTTTTTGTAAACATTCACAATTTGTGAATACAATTGTATTTGTATGCATGCATGTGAATACAAATGAGTGAAGTATGAATAAAATTGTATTTACATTCACATCAAAATCACGATGTGAATAAATTCGTATTCGTATTTATAAATAGAATTACGCCCGGCGAGAGGTGCAATGAAATAAAAATACTAAATAATTTTTTAATATTTAAAATTTTAATATTTAAAATATTAATATAAAAAAATGTAATATTTAAAATATTAATATTTAAAATTTAATATTAATATTTTTTTTTATATTTTTTAATATTAATATTTTTATTAATACTTAATATTAATATTTTTTTTATATTTTTAATATTAATATTTAATATAAAAATTTTTAATATTTAAAATATTTTTGTATTATCAATTGATTTTTCAAAAATAAATATATATAAAAATAAATTAAAACGCGAATAAATAAAAAAGGGCTCTACCTATAGAAGGGCGGGCGATTCCAGCAGGCAATCCGGATCTGCTGACGAGATCCTCGCTGAGTACTTTGCTGAAAGCATAAGTGTTGGGCTCCTTGCCGATCAAGTCCGGTGTCATTTTCTCCAACTGTTCGTCACTCGTCGTTTGCACCAACGATAAAATGCTCTCGGGTGACGCGTCGGTCGTATACGCCCGCTCCTCCAACACACTCTCGTGGCAGTGACAGTACGCGGTTGAGACGTGAACGAAGGATCTCAGATTTTTCATCTGTAAAAAGAAGAGAAAAAAAACGATTGCATTCAGAGATAAGCTAACACGGCCTTGCTCAGGCCCACAAGGTGATTTACAGCTATTAGGCTTCTCTTTGCGAGCATACTCGTACACTTTACAAGTGCACGTAGCCACGGTGGGGCAGGATGGGCGGGGGAACTGTAGGGGGCAATTGCCCCATCCTGGGCCCCCATATGTTGCGGGGGCAAGTCCCCTGGGACTTGAGGATTGAGGCCCATCCTGGGCCCCCATTCTTGCGGGGGGGGACAAGTTCCCTCACTGTGGCCCATATTTTGCGGGGGGCAAGTTCCCCCACTGGGCCTCATACTTGCGGGGGGCAAGACCCCTTTCACATCAATGGGCCCCGGGTCAGGTGTTCGTTCAAAATTCCACTATATTATTTATGAAGCTTTACAATTGATCGCGTATCAATAACATGTTTAATTACAATTTCACCCATAGTATTAATTCCGCTAAAGTAATTCAGGGTTATTTAAATAAGATTCGTTTTTTACTTCGTTTTTATGGTAAGACTGTATTGTGAATATCACGGAGACTACTCCAGAGTCGTTTACGATCTAATTTTTCAGTTTTTTTTTTAGTAATTATGCGATAAATAAAACATTTACCACAAATTTGAGACGTTAACATAAATCAGAACAACTGTGGGCAAAATAAATTTGGTATCTTTGTTGACCCTGAAGAATTAGTCGTACCTCCTTAATATTAATCAATGGTAATATTAAATAATCTCGTGACATAAATATAAATAGGCATTATTATAAATGACGCAAAATTTTATTCCGACTTGCATTAAACATTCGCTGACGCAGTTTTTTTTTACAATAATCATCGATAATGTTATAGTTCTTCAAGTTGGTAGTAACACAAAAGTTTTGCTTATTTACGTAATAAAAATACAATAATGCAGAATTTTGCTCTTTAATTATATATTTTATGAAAAATCAGCATCTATAGAACAAATCCATACCTCGTAGCGCGTTTTTACGGTCCGTTGAAAAAAAAATATTCACACACCGTCATTAGCCGTCGACCGGGCCACTCTAACCTCCAAATGCAGCGAAAGTCTCGTACGATGCGCTCCCGTACGCGAGGCCATTCGCCTATTTAATGACATTTTATTTTTTTCGAACTTTTCACGCGAGTTCGAAGAGCAATCGAGCTCGCGTCAGGGGAAATCCAGCAATATTAACGATGTGTACTTAAAGATATTTGACATCGCGAACCCGTTCTGGCAATGCCCTCGGGTGTCGTGGGAACAAAGACTGCGCATATAAAATTGGGAGTTTCGAGGTTGCTCGACCTGGCATTTCGCGAATGCAACTTTTTTTGCCTCTCGATGATGATCCTAACTTTTTTTCGTCTTCTGGAATGCCATCAAAGTGCACTATAAAATTGGGCGAGGAAGGGGGGGGGGGTAATTTGAAAAAGTAGTAAAAACTAATTTATAAAAGTTGATGTATAAAATTGATGAAACCGATGAAAAAAGTTATGAGTGGTATCAATTGGAAGGATGTACAATAAATAATAAATCAATTAATAAGTGATGATTTTTCACTGACCAGGAAATACAACGCGACTGGAACAAAATTGGAAAATCGATGTATTGGAGGGTGTAAAAATATGGAAAACAAATTATAGAGATGGAAGATTAAGGGGATGGGACGGGTATTCAATTTTTATCAATTTTTATTATCATCAATGTTCATGAGCGTCATTATTATCAATTTTCATCGGTTTTATTATTTAGAGGAAAGCTCCAAAGAGACATGGGTAGGGTTGAGGTGGGGAATAATAGGGTTTTGTACAAAGGACGAAGAAACTTTGGACCATGTACTCGAATGTGAAAAAAGAAGAAAATATGGACGAGGAAGTGGCAGGTGGTGTGGAAAAATGGCGAGACTTTAAGGAGGTGCTAAAATATCAAATTAGTTGAGCAATGAAAGGGAACCTCATCATAAATTTTTTAGCGAGTATGTGAGATTGTTCGAATGCACGGTACAAAAGCAGAGGAAGGAGGAAGAACCGAAAATAAATGTAAGAAGTCACGAAAGGTGAAAAAGTAGCCAATTAAATTGAATTTCATCAAATCGACGCAAATTGCACAAAGCAAAAAATCATAAACCGAATTAACTTAAAAAAACACTATTTATCAAATCACACTGCCGTTCTAAAAAATGTCAACGGCCTTATATACCTTTAAAAAAATGTATCCTTTTTTAATTGGCTTGACTCAGGTATAAACATTCCAAGAGTGATACGCTCCGAAGACAAATAGTTTTGAAACTTGAAGGCGGTTGGAGCGGTCCAGTTCAGTCAAATGGCGGTTTAAGAATTTTTGTTTTCAATTAATCTAAAAAAATGCATACGAGGTATTGATTCATTCTGTATATGCTGATTTTTCATAAAATATATAATTAAAGCGCAAAACTATGCATTTTTACATTTGTATTACGCGAATAAAAAAAAATTTTGTGTTACTACGAACATGAAAAAGTATAACTTTGATTGATGAATACTATGAAAAAAATGCGTCAGCGAATATTGAAAACAACTCAGAATGAAATTCTGAGTCATTTATAATTATGCCTATTTATATTTATGTCACGAGATTATTTATTATTACCATTAACTCGTGGCTCCCACAATTATCAACCAATGGATCCAAAATTTTAACTGTAGTTTCTCAGATAGATTTTCCAACAAAGTACACACGATTTTCACGCTCAATAAACAATTACAGATTTTATAAACAAATTAAGGCCCTTTTTTAGTCGAAAATGTGACTTTTTTTTCCACAGTGATGGCAAATTTTCAAAAATCAATATTTTCTAATGATCGCGTGTACTCCGCTAGCAAAACTCGTGTAGATTACTAACAAAAAAAATATTAGTTGTTCTGGGTGCTCATGTGCGTCTCGAACGAGTCCGGAGCCTGAAAAAAGGCGTTCTCTTTCTACCGGCCAAGAGGGCGCCATTTTGTTTTCTTTTTGAAAAATAAGGAATTGATTTGAGGATCTACAGACATGTTAAATAAACCCTCCAAGCCTCATTTCAATGGCTTAATTAGTATTGAAAAAAAACCAAAAAGCTTTTTTTCCGACCATCCAAAAGTGTGCAAGGCCTCAAATCGAGTTACAAATATAAAAGTTATTCATAAAAATACAAAAGTGTAAAAAAAAAGAAATATATCAAAATAACCAACAAAAATCCAAAGGCTTGGCGAAACAGAAAGTTATAAAAAAATGGTTTTTTATTAAAAAAATGTTTTAATAAAAAAAACTACATTCAATTACTTCATGCCGCGCAAAGTCTTTGGAATCAACAGAAGACTCGTATAGGAAGCGAATTGTGTAAAAAAACCCGCCAGGGGTACCTGGAAATAACGAACTAACTAATCAGTAAATTATTTTTGCCTTTTTTTGCTCACCTGTTTCGCGAGTGTCAGTACGTTCAATGTACCGCGTGTATTGTAATTGACTGCCAGCTTCAGCGGCAAGTCGAACTTGACATTCGCAGCCATGTGGAATACGACTGACACCTCGTTGATGAGAAGTTCAGCGTTCGCGGTCGACATGCCGAGACCATCGGCCGAAGTGTCTCCCGATATAACGACCAACTTTTTCATCCTCTCGGGAAAATTCTCGCGCACTGCCTTGAAGGGTTCTTGCTGGAAATTTGCAATGTAAATTGGAACAAAACGTTATTCGTTTAATCTTTAGGTGGAATATTCAATTATTTTATTTCGTGAATATAAAAATATTCATTTTCAATTTTTTGACAATTTTGCCATATACGTAAAATGTTTGGAAAATGAACGAATATTTTATATTAAGAGGATAAATTAATATATCCAGTGGTACTGTTAATATTTTTTAAATTATACTACGAAAGTCAATTTAAAATTGAGGGGGGCGTTTCCTTTGGCCGAGAAAAAATTTCCTAACTTTCGTGATTTTTTTTCAACGTAAAGATTTCTTCACCATTTTTCAGATGTAAATTGGAACCAATCATTTTTCATTTATTTTTACGTGAATCATTGTTCAGTTCTTTTTTTAGTGAATATAAAAATATTAATTTACAATTTTCGGACAATTTTTACGGGTATTCACGATTTTTCGAAAATTTTGACATATACATAGAATTATTGGAAAATGAACGAATATTTTATAATAAAAAGATGAATTAATACCTCCAGAGGTCCTGATCATATTTTTTAATTATATTACAACAGTGAGTTCAGAATTAGGGGGGGAGATGCCTTTAGGCAAGGAAAAATGTGCTGATCATAGTTTTTTTTGAAGGAAAGATTTCTTCACCATTTTCGAGATTTAGGGTATGTTTTATTACTACTTTTGGCTGTTATCGTATTTTTTTTAGTACACTTTAAAAATTGCGGGGGTATGGAGACGGATAGGTCTTCTAAAGTGTATTCTCAATACTGGCGTGACCTATAGCTGAAAAACGAATCGACCGATTTTTATGAAATTTGATATAAACCTTTCTAACCTTATTGTCTGAAACATGAACCTAAATGCTTTTGAAAATTAAAAAAAAAGTATTTTTTATTGCAAAATGTAGCCATATTTTTGTCGGAAAATTGAATCTTTTTGTTTCAAAGCGTACCATTTCATCGATTTTCAACATTACTCACTTTTTCTTGGTTCATATTCTGCGTATGAGTGTTAATGAAAGACAAATCGTTCGTTGCCTTTTTCAGATCACTCCCGCTACGTATCACGCCGTATGACAACGTCCGTCATTTTTTAAGTTCAATAAAGAAAAAACCATGTAACAGCCAAACGTCGTGATAAAACATACCTTAAGTCCCCTTGAATACATACCTTCTCCTTAAGTACAGAAAAAAAACGAATTGCCCTATAATATATTCGAAAATGATTTAATTTGAGTTTAATTCACTGTATGAATGAAAGAAGTATTTCAATTGCCATACAAAGCGATTACAAAAATCACCCGTCTAGGGATATAATGGATTTGGTTCGAATGCAGTGTAATATCTATTCAAGCGTAACTGAGATAATAATATAAAAAGATGATAACCCCAATAACTGTTATTACCACGATTATACAGTTATCCTAGAGATATAATTAATTTTAATCTGCTGCAATCAAACTATAATAACTGAGGATAATTTCAAACGCAAACTCTTGATCACTTAATGACTTGATTTTTCTTTACCAATTTACCAATTATACCAATTACACTTTGTTTTCTTTTCGCTTCCGTCACCACCGACATTACATCTAATTAAAAACATAAAAATAATTTATATTGGTGACATCAGACCTAGCAACAAAAGCAAACCAAACAAAAAATAAATAATTACGATGATAAATAAAACAATCCGAAAGAAACAAAAAGAGGAAAAATGCGGTACTTCAAACTACAAAAAAATATATGCATTCAAATCAAGCAACACGCCCAACCGACCACAAATTTCGTTATCGCACAATCTTCGATATTTCCAATAAACACGCAAGATCGAAATAGTACGAAAATCGACCAAGAAATACAAGAAAAAAACACCTAATTGTAAAAGAAAACGAAAACAAATGTTTTTTCCCTTGTCCGATGAGAAATATCCGGGAATCTATTTTTAAGACGAGACCGCATAATCGGTGGGTATTCACGTGCCGTGAATACCCACCGTATGCGAATAAAATTTGCTCGCTTCGCGGCCGTTTGTATACATGTTTCGTATACCTATATAGAGAATGCATACACATGCAGACACATATAGGGTGTCCCAGAACCGAATGTGTTCCCTAAAATGGGAGGTTGGGGTTGAAATTCTGAGTCGATTGATATAAGCATGTGTGGGTCTCAGATCAACCCCTGAATTATTATTAATTTTTAAAGGCGGGCCAATCAGGTACGCCCGCTGAGCCAGCGTACTTACGCGCGCGCAGTGGTATCTGGCGGAAGCACCGCACCACAGGCACCGCTACACGCGCGTATCGCTCACCGACGTCCGCCGGCTCATCGGGCGCACCTGATTGGCTCGCCTTTCAAAAATCAATAATAATTCAGGGCTTCATCTGAGACCCACACATGCTTATATCAATCGACTCCAAATTTCACCCCCAACCCCACATTTCAGGGAATGCATTCAGGTCTGGAACACGCTGTATATATGTATATAACCCAAACTTTCATGCTCATTGAGGACAACTTGGTTCCTTTAATTGAGAACCTGTCATTTTGACGACGGACACAAATTTCGTCCTATTACACCACAAATTAAAACCGTTTGATGGAAGTATGTCTATATATATACCCATCTGTTTTGTTTTATTTCATCATTTCATTAATTCTTTCTTATTAGCGGCAAAGCAGGACAAGGCGTTCGCTATCAAAATCGTAGGTATCGATTTTTTTTAACACAAAATTGACCTTAAGATCTCCTTGAGGGATCGACCAAATGAAAAATGAATTATGGCATTCAGATACGCCCTTCGAATCCACTGACACGCATTTCAACAAAATTTGTGTTTTTGTTTTCGAGTTATTTCGATGTCGCAACCGCAGTAGAAATATATATGTACATAAAGCAGAGATAAAGAAAGAGCGCGACTCTGTCTCTAAAACACAGAGAGAGAGAGAGGGGGGGGGGGAGAGAGAAAGAGAGAGAGACTACAGGATTTCTCATATCATTTCTACGACCCATAACGTCCATCACTCGTCCCACCGATTTACGTAAAATCTCGAATGATTCGCGAAATTCGGTACCTATGAGCAATCCGAAGTTTTTCATTTTTGTTTCTGCCTCGTCAAGGCTTCGCTATCGCTCGATCTGCCGCAATTGAGGAAAGATTATATTTTTGTTCCATTTTGTTTGAATTTACGATCTGAGACCGACCGCTTTGATGACAGCTGTCAATTTTGTCATTATAATGATACTGTCGTTATTATTATTAATAATAATAACTATTACTATAATAAATGTAATTACTATAATAAATATAACTATTACTATAATACTTATTACTATAATATTACTATAATAAATAAATAATAATGACAAGCTTATTATTATAGGTAATAAATAAATAGTATTAATGATAAAATTCTTATTATATTAGGGTGTAGTTAAAAACAGGATATACCTCCGATTAATTTGCAATTTCGTGTACTCGTGTATTTTAACACCCTGATTACGAATATGATAGTGAACATATCCGCAAATTTGATTTTCAAGGTCAAAGCTTACAAAAACTGACTTTTTGAAAGTTTTTCTACTTTATTTTAATAAATGGTGATCTTAGAGAAAATAATTCTTTACAAAAGTTGTAGCCTGTAAAAACATTGATATTTTATGTATAGAACACAAAAGTTATAGCCTATTAAAACATTGATACTTTATGTATAGAACATAAAAGATCAGTACATTTTTCTTTAAACATTTTTCTTTAAATGAAACATTTTTCTTTAAAATCAACATTTATGACAATAAAACAGAAAAAACTTTTTTTCAATCAGTTATTGTGATTTTTAACCTTGAAAATAAACTTTGCGGGTATGTTCACTATCGTATTCGTGATCAGCGAGTAAAAATACATGGGTACACAATATTCCAAGTGAATCGGAGGTATGCCCTTTTCCGAACTTTATCCTTATATTAAATAAATAATAATGATAATATTGTCATTAGAATAAATGGATAATAAAAACAACAACGGAAACGATTATTTATTACCATCACTATTATTATTAAACGATTTTATTGCTTTGAACAATGCAACACATTTTTTATCTATTTATAACAATAATAATTATTATTATTATTATATATGTCTATTGCTGCACGCGCAATAGACAGTGCATGATTGGCGATGCTTCATCCCGGTGGAATTTATCTCGATACCATTTTTTTTTCCTTTAGGGGCGGAGTAAAGCTCCATGGGTCCTCGATCAGAGATCAATTTGGAATTTACGTGCACGCGCAGTTTATAGGTCGTAAATGCGGTGACTTAGGAGCTGCGGATTTCGGCTGGCAGGTTCGCTCGAAATAAAGACTCCTTTCTTTTTTTCCCGTTTCGATCTTTCCTGTACGAGCGAACGTTATCAATGAGTGAGCGCGTTTAGTGGAGATATATCCCCATTGGTGTTCGTCAATCAGGCTGTATTTCATTATGCAACGGACAAAAAGCGTATCGAATTCCCTTTGACGTTGAATTAACATAACAGAGGCATTCTCATTTACCGCTCCTAGTTGTCGTGTGACATTCCGATAATTGCATTCGTATGGAAAATTAATTTTGAAAGTCTTGGCAATGAGTTGGGAAGGGTGTTCAAAAAGTCATCTCAGGTGACAGGTAAAAAAATCGTAACATTTTTTGGATAAGGTTGCGCCCCCCCCTCCCTTCGATAATGCTGAAATTTTGCACAAACCTTCCTTTTAATATTTTAACACAAGCCCTAGAGGGATTTTTGGCGACTCACGATAGTTTTCGAGATATTAAATTTTTAAGTTTTTTTAAAGGTTGATTCCGACACCCCCTCCTATCGAGTTTATTATTTTAAAACGATTTATTCAAAGGAATTTTTCGCGACTCGCAAAAGTTTACGAGATATTGGATTGTAAAGTTTTTTTCAACGCATGTCGACTATATTTATAGGGTGTCCCAGAGCTGATGGTAGTCCCTGAAATGGGGTGTTGGGGGTGAAATTCTGAGTCGATTGATATAAGCATGTATGGGCCTTGGATCAAGCCCTGAATTATTATTAATTTTTAAAGGCGGGCCAATCAGGTGCGCCCGATGAGCCAGCGTACGTCGGTGAGCGACACGCGTGTGTAGTGGTGCCTGTAGGTGCGGTGCTCCCGCTAGGCACCACTGTGCGCGCGTACGTACGCTGACTCATCGGGCGCACCTGATTGGCCCGCCTTTAAAAATTAATAATAATTCAGGGGCTGATCTGAGATCCATACATGCTTATATCAATTGACTCAGAATTTCACCGTCAACCCCCCATTTCAGGGATTACCATCGTTCCGGGACACCCTGTATATCTGCTACAGTTCATACATATATGAACATTATCCTTTGTTTCCGAGCAGTTCTGCACAAACCATTGTATCTACGACATTTATAAATATTTTTCAATCCAATTTTTTTTAAAGATACCTAAAACCATCTCTTTGATGTAAAAAAAAAATCATTGAGAACCTGCACACGTTTTTCCAGAAAAAAATCACGAAAATTTCTCTTTTTTTCCGGCCACAAGCTAGGTTCAACCCGTTCGGGAAATCTTCGGAATCGCAAAATTCTACGAACAAAGATTGTTATTTTATAACACTGTGATCCTCGGTGCTCGTGTGATCCGAGAAGTTAAATCGTTCAATTCGGATCGTCATTACACGCGTAACGTCGTTTATTTCCACTCCTCGTGGAACAAAGAAAAGAAGAATAAGAAAATCGACGCGATCGCAGAAAACTTGCATAATTGCGAAGAGGAAGAAAAGAGCAAAAGGTCGTAATTGCGCTAACGCAGAAAAAAATGAAATCATTGTGAATTTTTAATCGCTTTCCTCGAATTGAATATTCCAACGTGGCGAAGAAACGATGGAAACGATTAGCGATTGAACTTAAAGTGGTAAGAGCACGTGCTCGATTGTTCGATCGCTGTTTAATATTCATTACGTACTATGTATAATTTCAATAATAAGCTTTTTTCATTGCATAGTTTTATAGTCTACGATCTTAACTTCAATTTGCAACAAAGATTTTGTACAAATTCCAAAAGTTGACCGAGTTACGACGATTTTTGTGAAATGTTTGAGTTACGGATCCCTGATAAGGATCTTCAAATATATTTGAGTGCTTTTTGTAGCCTAAATGTGGCAAAAAAAATTGGGGATACAAAAAAAAATATTTTCGTTGCGTTCCAACTATGCAAATTTCAATATCGTGATGGTTTGCCTTTTTCCATTTGTCTATTCATCAGTTCATTATATACTATAGAGATTTCAAGAATAAGCTTTTTTTATTGCATAGTTTTATAGTCTAGGATCTTAGTTTCATTTTGCAACAAAGATTTTGTAAAAATTCCAAAAGTCGACCCAGCTATGACGATTTTTGTGAAATGTCAAATCACCCACTGCGGTTTTTTATGATGTTGAAGATTTCATCGTTGGAATGCATCGAAAATCCATATTTATTTGTTTATTACTTTATTTTGATGACTAACTGAACTCTTTTTTCACAAGCTTGAGTTACGGATCACTGATAAGGATCTTCAAAAATATTTGAGTGATTTTTGTAGTCTAAATGTGGCAAAAAAAATTGTGTAATGCGAAAAAAAAATTTTTGTTGCGTTCTAAATATGCAAATTTCAATACCGTCATTGTTTGCCATTTTCCATCCGTCCGATTTACGTCAAATTCGGACGGAACATAGTTTATAAGATTTTCTATCCTATGACCGGATGATTTTTTCATATATTCATCCTTTTGTTAATAACAAATGATTAAACTCCGTTTTTTCCGTAGCAAGTCGAACTTTTTCATCCACAGCTTGGCATTGTCGTATCGTTCAAAATTTCAAAAAGGGTATCCGTTCGTACCAAAGTTGTATTATCATACTAAAAGTACATTTGGTGTATTATCGATTTCAGATGAGGCTAGTTGCCAGAAGCGCCTACACCAATCGGCCATGCACCAACTTGTGGCACTTTTCTAAACAATAATAACTTCATTGTTTATCAATGTGTTTCGATGAAAAAAAATCTCAAGCACGCCAAGACTATGTATCAATTGTGTGTAAAATCCCGAGTCCGTCATCGGAATACTCCCGTCAGAAAAAAATATTCCACCTGGATCACTGATTCATCCGTTGCGTCATGGCGTACCTACGTCAACGCAATTTTTTTCTCCCAGTCGATCAGCTCGACTCGACCTGCTCCCGTATGAATTTTTCTAAAAATGCAAAGCCCACAACCAAGTGATTTTACGATGTTGAAGTTTGCACCCTTGGAGTGCAATGACAGCTGATATTTCTGAATTCCGTCAATTCCTTCAATTCTTTGGTCTCCGACGATCTCACTTTTTCAAAATCGATTTTCATTTTTTCAGGACGTACGACTAGATCTTCATGGCCAACAAAGACTAAATTTGTATTACCCACAG